>JASCZW010003556.1:0-210003 GCA_034211315.2 Aedes japonicus
TTTTTTTTTTTTTTAAATCGTTTATTTGTATAGGCTCAATCGAATCAACTTTACAGAGCCAAGTTTTCATATTTGTATACATCATGTATCTTAAATCTAATGTTAAGGGAATAGAGCCGATTACTCGCGGCCGTCTCGAGGTTAATAGGAATAACAATTTAACGGATAGGGAGATGGGTGGGAATTTAAAGTATGGTTTACATAACACATTTATTTAATATTCTAAATTGTCAAAAAACTTAAAACTATACAACTTTTGGTTTTCTTTTTATTTGAACATTTTTGAAAGAGAAAGAAAACACAAACACAGAAAAAAAACTTATACTAAACATACATGTTAAACTAACTACAATCTAAGGCTTATGTTAGTCAAAAACACATAAATGAGTTTCATAAACTCCAGATCACGTAGAGCCAAAATATCTCGAACCGGTACA
Source organism: Aedes japonicus (assembly GCA_034211315.2). Taxonomy (NCBI): domain Eukaryota; kingdom Metazoa; phylum Arthropoda; class Insecta; order Diptera; family Culicidae; genus Aedes; species Aedes japonicus. The sequence continues at coordinate 438 of JASCZW010003556.1, forward strand.
TTGGGTTGTCTCACCTCGAGCCCGAAGGGAATCATAAAGCTCAGATCTGACTCCACGATGCTCAGCACATGACCAAATAATGTGATCTGCGTCCTGATAACCTTGTCCACACTCACAGAGATTGCTGTCGCTCAGCCCAACCCGGTATAAATGAGCGTTCAAAGAATAATGATTGGACATAAGTCGAGACATCACACGAATGAAGTCTCGACCCACATCCATACCCCAAAACCAAGATTTCTTCGACACCTTTGGGATTATAGAATGTTGCCATCGCCCCAAATCTCCTTTACTCCATTTATACTGCCAGCTGACGAGTGACTGTTGACGAAAAATTGGAAAAAATTCGTTGAAGGCGATTTGTCGATCACAAATATCGCCTTCCATAGCGCCCACCTTTGCAAGCGAGTCCGCTTTCTCATTGCCCGGAATTGAACAATGAGATGGGACCCATACAAAGGTGATGATAAAATAACGCGAAGATAAAGCACTTAGAAGCTCCTGTATTTTCATGAGAAAATACGAGGAGTGCTTTACCGGCCTCAATGAGCGAATAGCCTCTATAGAACTGAGACTATCCGTGAAAATGAAGTACTGATCCGGTGTTAATGAGGCAACAATTTCTAGCGTAAAATGTATTGCCGCTAATTCAGCGACATATACGGAACAAGGAGCTTGAAGTTTACGGTTGGCGCTATAAATTTCATTAAATATACCAAAGCCTGCTGACTCCTCTATCAAAGATCCGTCAGTGAAGAACGATTTAGTGGAATCAACTTGGCCAAACTTTGCAGCAAATATCACAGGAGCAATCATAGGACGATGATGCTCTGGGATTCCATGAAGCTCCTGCTTCATGGATAAATCAAAATGAACCGAATTGTCGAAATCGGAGAAGCAAACACGATTGGAAATGTTCGGCGAAGGGCTGACATCCTGTGTTATGTACAAATGGTACAAGGTCATGAAGCGGGTTTGAGGGTTCAACTCAAGGAGCTTCTCAAAATGTTCGATTACCTGAGGGTTCATAACTTCACACCTGGTGAGGAGCCGGAGAGATAATTCTGTAAACCGATCCGAGAGTGGCAACATGCCAGCCAGCACTTCAAGACTCATGGTGTGAGTCGAGTGCATGCAACCTAACGCGATACGAAGACACCGATACTGAATACGTTCCAGTTTAATGAAGTGCGACCGAGCCGCTGACTGAAAACAAAAACTACCGTATTCCATAACCGACAAAATCGTTGTCCGGTACAACGTTAGAAGATCTTGTGGATGAGCTCCCACCAGGTCCCGGTAATTGTGCAGAGAAAGTTGATCCTTGGCTGGCACTTTCGCTTCACATACTCAATATGGGATCTCCAGGTGCACTTTGAATCGAACCAGACCCCAAGATATTTAAAGGACATAGAATGAGTTATCGGCTTACCCCAAATTTGAAGCTTCGGTTGTGCTGGGTTATGCTTCCTAGAAAAAACTACCAACTCAGTTTTCTCCGTAGAGAATTCGATACCTAGCTCTAGAGCCCAAGTAGACAAATTGTCTAAGGTATCCTGTAAGGGTCCTTGCAGATCGACCCCATTGGGTCCCGTGACAGAACACTACGCCGTCATCTGCAAGTTGTCTCAACGTACAATTGTCACTTAGACAACCGTCAATGTCTTTGACATAAAAATTATACAAAAGGGGGCTTAAACATGATCCCTGGGGAGACCCATGTAGCTAATTCGGGAAGCTGTAGAGGTTCCATGAGAGAAGCTCATTTGTTTCTCTGACAGCAAATTGTACAAAAATTATTCATTAATGGTGAAAAGCCACAAGCGTGGAGTTTATCTGAAAGAACTTCAACAGATACTGAATCAAAAGCCCCTTTATATCCAAGAATACAGAAGCCATTTGCTCTTTTAGCAAAAGCTAACTGAATATCTGTGGAAAGCAACGCGAGACAGTCGTTCGTTCCCTTACCCCTACGGAAACCATATTGAGTATCTGAAAGCAGGTTATTCGTCTCAACCCATTTGTCCAGACGGAAAAGGATCATTTTCTCCAACAACTTTCGAATACAGGATAACATCGCGATGGGTCGATAGGAGTTGTGGTCGGACGCGGGTTTACCAGGTTTTTGAATGGCAATAACTCTCACCCGTCTCCAATCATCCGGTACAATGTTTAGTTCCAGAAACTGATTAAACAAGTTCAACATGCGCCTCTTCGCGACGTCTGGGAGGTTCTTAAGCAAGTTGAACTTGATCCTATCAGCCCCTGGAGCCGTATTGCCACACGAAAGGAGTGCGAGAGAGAACTCTACCATTGAAAAGGGTTGGCTAATCTCATCTATCGAATTCGAGGTTTCGCGAGGAATCATCCGTGCCGGCACAGAATCTGGACAAACTTTTCGCGCGAACTTGAGGATCCATTGGTCCGAGTACTCTTCGCTCTCGTTGTTCGTAGTTCGGTTACGCAACCTTCGCGCCGTGTTCCAAAGAGTACTCATCGACGTTTCGCGCGATAGCCCGTTCACGAATGTTCGCCAGTAACCGCGTTTCTTGGCCTTGATGAGGCTCTTAAGTTCACGTTCGAGAGCCGTGTATACTTCGAAGTGCTCAGGTGTTCCACGTCTACGGAAAACTTTAAACGCGTCGGACTTTTTACGGTAAACCTCGGTGCATTGCTGATCCCACCATGGAGAAGGAGGTTTCCTGCGAAATGACGTTCCTGGAACTGGTCGAGTTTGAGCTTGAAGCGCGCTGTCTAAGATCAGGTTGGAGAGGAAGTTATACTCTTCCAGCGGTGAAAGCCTCTCTACCGTCGTTACGGCTTCATCTACTGCTGTCCTAAACTTTGTCCAATCGATGTGACGGGTAAGATCATACGTGACGTTGACAGACTTCGACGGATTGAACCCGGTGGCAACCGAAACTTGTATGGGCAAGTGATCACTACCGTGGGGATCTTGAATCACATTCCATGTGCAATCCAACGATAATGAATTCGAACAAAGGGTGAGGTCTAATCTACTGCCAACTGAGGATGTACCAGCCAAACGTGTTACTTCTCCATTGTTAAGTACTGTCATATTGAAGTTGTCACAGAGGTCATATATCAAAGAAGACCGGTTGTCATCGTACAGTTCTCCCCAGCCTGTACCGTGAGAGTTAAAATCTCCCATGACCAACCGCGGAGCAGGAAGAACCGAACAAACATCTGAGAGTTGTTTTCGGTTAATGGAGGCTCTTGGAGGAATATAAACGGAAGCAATGCAAAGGCTTTTATTTTTAATAACAGCCTGACATGCGACAACTTCAATACCTGGAATTGGAGGAAAATTCACTCTATAGAAGGAGTAACACTTTTAGATCCCCAAAAGTACTCCTCCTCCACGTGAATCCTCACGATCAAGACGAATAATATTGAAATCATGAATCGGAAGACAGATTTCGGAAGAGAGCCATGTTTCACAAAGAGCGAATGCATCACAACCGGTATAGTGAGCCAAAAATTTGAATGATTCCAATTTGGGAATCAAACTTCGACAATTCCACTGTAGAACAGTGATCAAATCCCCGACCTCATTTGGAAAATTATCCATCGAAGGAAATGATAGCTGCAAGGATGGGCCACTTAATTGTCAATTGCTTCAAAAAGGTCTTCACTGTGGGAAGCATTGCCATAACAATGCTTTTGAGAGGGTCAGAAATTTCGAGGTACTTGAAGATACCTTCAACAATATCATCAAATGAGAACAGTCCAGATGGAGAAGGAACTTCTGTTCTTAAAATCGGGGCGCTAGGGGTTTTGGATGTCCCCGGAGAGATGGAAACTCCTGGGTGTAGTTAGTACTACGGAAACCAGGAGGACTAGGATTTTCCTTTTTCCACCTTTCCTTGAATTGGGCAAACTGGTTTTGGGCTCCGGCTCAGCAACTTTCCGTTGGCGAACGCGTCTTCGCTTCCTTGAAGCACCTTCCGGAAAACTGACTGATGTTCCCTCTTCAACCAAGTCAAAGTCAGACTCGTCATCTGACAGAGGAGCAAAGGGATTCGTATTGGCATTGGGTGATGGTGAGGCTTTTTCACCATTTCGGCGAAAGATTGCCTAGAACGCTGTTTAAGTGATCGTTCTAATTTTTCCCGCGTTGCTTGTACGCCGGGCACGACGAGAGAGCATGAGGAGGAGTACCCTTACAGAAAGCGCATTTTGGTGTACTGTCTGCGCAGGCGCCATCCTCATGTTTCTCCCCGCAATTTGAGCAGCGTGCCTTATTGCCGCAGTGGGAGGTCGTATGTCCCATCTGCTGGCATTTTTGGCAGATCATTACCCGTGGTACAAACAAACGCACAGGTAGTCGAAGTTTTCCCAACTCGACGTATTGAGGAGGGCTGAACCAGAAAAGGTCACGCGAAACGAATCTGACGGAGTGAACTTCTTTTCACCCTTAGTGATCGATACTGTGCCTAATTTTCTCACATCCAGTATCTTCACTGGAGAAAGCAGGGGGTTCTTGAATCGACCAACCCCTGCTTCATCAGGATCTCAGGGTCAAAGTCGCTTCGGTGACCACACCTTCTATCTCAATACCTCGAGCTGGGATGTACACTCTATACTCGAGTGTAAAGAATTGAGAGACAGCAATCTCGTTCGCCTGTTTCAGGTTCGACACAACGACCCGAAGTTTATTGGGCCTGATCTTAATGATTTCAGTCACGGCCGAGAATCGTTTCGTCAGATCATTACTGATCTGGTAAACATTTAAAGGTTTCGTTTTGGGCTGAAAGTATACAACCCATGGACCAGCTGAATCATCTGGATAGGCCCGTGACCGGGTGACGTTTTGAGACACCTCATTATTTGACGGCATGGATGAATCATCTTCCGACAAATCATCCATGTCGCACCCGTGGGAGCTTATTATGCTCAACCACTGAGGCACTTACAAAAGCACACTACAATACAATTCAATACAATAAACAAGCTTAACACAAACGAAAACACAAAATGACAATACAATCTATTCAGGGGAGAAGGAGAAAAACAAAACACTTATCTTATATGTAGATATTATTGAGCTGCTGTTGCTGCTACTGCTGCTGGGTGGCGAACGTGCGTGGTCGCCTTTACCGGGGAGGAGTGAAGCGCGACGAGTGTGATGAGGTGAACCGTTACTGCCGATGAAATGAAACGGATAGCCTCTATCACAAGATGAACTGCTGGTGTGTGTGATCCACAGAGATGCGGCAAAATGGCTGGTCACTTGTTTGCAGCAAATTAAAATTGATCACCACTGCTCTAACTTCTGGCTTTCCACTTCAGAAAAAAAAATAAACTCGATGACAACTGCGGCCAAAATAAAGTCGAGGAGAAAAAAAAAACTGAACTTCGAGCTAATACACCTTGAGAAACCATTAACACAACGGAGCACGGAAGAAACGAACTGTACCGTTTGCCTGTTAACTAGGGAATGAAATATACCAATTACTGAAAATAAACATTTCATCTTGTGATTTGCTGCTGTTGTAAATTGTTGTTTTTGGAGATCTACGTCACGCATGTTTACATAAAAACAGCTGTGTTTCATCTCACGAACACAATGACAGTACTTTGCATTGCACTAATATAACTTAAGCACTTGACTTCTGCTTCACCTGTATAGACCTCATTGGTACGTCATGCCAGCGAGACGACCTAGACCCTACACTCAGTAGCAAAAAAAAAAAAGCCGAGCAAAATTTTGCTTCCAAAATATGCCATGTTCAACCTACTGTAACTTTGTCAATTATCAATATTTTTAGCTGAAACTTTCGCTTCACTAGAAACAATGTATAGACCGTATGTTGTCGAAATTTTATGTTGATCAGGCTTAGAAATTTGAAGTTTTCATTACATATGTGAAAAAAGTCATTTTTGGACATACCAATTTCAAAAATCCGTATTTCTGTGAAAAATTTAGAAAGCATATTTTAAATTTCACAATAGCCTGAAAATACATAGGAAATAATGTGGACGAAATTTGAACTGTTTCCATCAAGTGGTTTGGGCTACAGCTGGCGTCAAAGTTGACGCACCAACATGAGTATTTCCCTTTTTCAATCGATATTGACCGTGCTGAAATATCGGTGCAAAAAAAAAGCCGAGGTGAATTCTTCTAATAATACTGTATAACACTGTATACGTAGTTTTTTCAATCCAATTGATGCTGAATGCCATATTTTGAAGTACTTCGTGAGTTACACTAGTTATTGTGTACATTAATTGTTATGTTATGTATTCTCCGTGCGAGGAGTAACGATTATGATGTAGAAGGAGATGTTCGCTCATCACCATGAGGCACCAAGAGTGAACAACAATGTTTTTGGCTAGAATGAAAGATGTGAAGAGAAAGTGTTGAAAGTTCCGTCAGAGTGCGGCAGGTAGGAAAATTAACAGAGGTTTTTGAAAATTGAGCGAAAGGGCATGTATCCAATGGTACTCGAACCATGGACGTCAATCTTTGCCTAACATCCCACTGCGGGGTAGGTTGTAGCGACGGAACAAGTCCGCCACTTCAACAGGAAAACGTGATCGGAAATTTTTCGTGTCAGAAAATCCCAACGGAATTGACAGAGGCATGCTTACCACTACACCAACAGCGCCACCAAGCCAAAGAGAGATTCGATTTTTTTTAAAGTTTTTAATGACTCCACAAGGAATCTGTGCCGAAAGAGGGCATGTTTTGGAGCGATAGAGTAAAAAAGGGCAGTACTTACCGAAAACTAAAACTTGGGACTCCAACAAGCATTTTGACTGCAAAGACTCTTAAATTTGCTCGTGAATGTGAATTTGAAATCCAGGTCAAAATGACGCGAAACACCTTATTCATAACTTTTTTTTAAGGAATGTCGAAAAAATCTGGGTTCGATGCAGAAATGTAACTTTATATAATTTAGGAAAAGTCAAGAAAATTGAAACTTCGAGATGCTATAACATTTTGAAAATCCATTCCATTATAAATTTTCAAATCGCTTTCAAGTCAAGATGCCCACTGATGTGGCAAAGTTGCAGCATCTGCTAGCATGTCGAAATATCATGCCGACGTTCGTCACACGCCTCCCGATATTGTCACGATGTTGTTTTGACGTAGATACAAGAGATGCCACATAGCGAGAAAAAATTCTAGAATTTCATTGAATCCTAGAGAGATTGAGCTGTTTAGTGGAATGCCTGTAACTAGAAATTAGAAGAAAAATTAGTATTCTCCATTTAATTCCAACTACCTTTGCTTATCTTCGACAGATACGCGTATTTCGTCTACAATGTGCAGACTTCTTCAGTGTCTCGTACTGATAACTCGACTTGAGTTATTAGTACTAATTACTCAAGTCGAGTTATTAGTACGAGACACTGAAGAAGTCTGCACATTGTAGACGATATACGCGTATCTGTCGAAGATAAGCAAAGGTAGTTGGAATTAAATGAAGAATACTAATTTTTCTTCTAATTTCTAGTTAGAATTTCATTGTTTAGTAATACTGTTGAATGGTGCACATTTGAATTTAAACCTTCTTGGTCTTTTGCAGAAGCAAATTATTGCATCCGTTGCATCGTATCAAAAATTGGCTAAGATCAGGATCAACACAAGCACCTTATTTTGCTCCTCATGGTCACAGGTTTGGTCAACCGATTGCTCATCACAAAACTAATGGCTGCCTAGCAACGGTTGCCTAGAAAAATACAGTTATCAGCTACCTGATCAATGGTTGCACGCCAGTGAACCCTCCAGGGTATTAGCCACCGCAAGCTGTCAATCCAATATTTGATCTCCGCCACTCCGCACAGCTTGAATAATACCGAACGAATGATTTAGTTTGCGAAGGTGTATCCCTTTTTTATCGTTCACTGCAACATAGTTTATTGCTACATCGAAATCTTCATTGCAAAATTGAAATAGAAATCACTGAAATACTATGCATGTAGTAAATTTAGCCTTCAAAACTATATTTTAAAACATCACCTTTTATTTGCGTTACTTTCAATAGTTTACAACTGTAGAAAGATATTTTTTTATAGTTGACTCAATACGCGGGGAATTTTGCAGCCGATTGATTTAAACATATTGAAAATCTATCGAAGAATAATTAAGTTATAAGCGTTTAATTTGTATTTCCTATCGGACGTTATTTTAGGATTTTCAAATGACACCCTAACCTTGCCGTAAGTCTACGTCAAAAAAAATCGTTAGCTCTCTCGTAGTGACTGTCTAATATGCACTTTCAAATCTGAAAGCCACGAATCACACCTAAACAATATGTTCAGTAGGATTAAAAAAAAAATGACGTTTCGATCGAATATAGTTTGTACGGAAGGTGGTCTAGCATCTCCTAATCATCTACTTCGCTTCTTGAATATGATGCAAAAGATAAGTCAAATGTAGGTCCCTGGGCATTGGAAAAACCTTGTGGTAGATTGAAAACTACCAGGTCCCAGGGCTTGGACTGGATCTTTACCCAAACGGGAAAGATGCAAACCAGTGTTTCCAGGGGTGATGTGGACCAGAAGTGCATTTGAACCCACTAGTAGTAGCATTTTCACTGTTAATTTGACAACTTTCCTTATTTTCATACAATATAGAATTTGTATAATTTCAATAATATTACTACCACTCAAAGAATCGTCTACTTTTATTATAACTGAGTTTTAATATGGGTCTGCAATTTTCTGGAAAGCATCACCACACAGATTCTACATTTGGTCTGGCTGTTGTTGGCAGAGGAGCGAATATTTTTGTATACTTCTAGAACGAAAAAAGAAATTATGCAAGAAGGATCAGCATGGCGAGGCTTGGAGCCTGATGCAAATCCGAGTCTCATGGCGACGCAAAATGGACAGGCAGGCATCTTGGCCTATGGTTGGAACAAGACCAAGTAGCCGAGCAAGAAAGACCTACGTGGACGAAGCACATGCATGCGAGTATCATCTAAGGCGGTATGTTCCCAACAAATCAAAAGTAATAACTACAGTGTGGGTATGTAAATCAGTTAACATTTCCAAAACTACATACACATCATACATACAAACATAACTATATATTAAAAGACCGCCCACAAATACCCATGTCCAACAGAGCAGCTTATTTTCCCGATGAGTGTAACGTCAAATACTTTGTTCCATTTGGGAGCGAAGAATATGGGAGATAGCTATTACATTATCACACCTGTACTATATGAAATTGCGCAGATACCAAAAACTGCACTGACACGAATATCACTAACAACGTAATGACACAGATAAAGTACAAAAACACGGACTTTAAAACAAATACCTGGACAACAACACGCGTACACACTGACTGATACTGAATCCCAAAAATTTTCAAGAAGATTATGTGAGCTGATTTCGAAAGCCCGGTGTTTATTTGGTCACCATAGACTAATCCTTCCGGCATAATCACTTGAGAGTTTTCAAAAACCAACCCCGATCATTGCAATCCTATGGGGATAAAAAAAAAAAAAAAAAAAAAAAAAAAGATAAGTCAAATGTAGGTGAAATAGAAGTAGACACAGATTATCTTTTACAATTTTGACATGTTTAAAAAAGTTGATGTCGGAAATCTATTTCGACTACATTTAAGAATCCAAAATGGCGGCTTCGGTTTTGTAAAAAATAAGAAATACTGTCAAAACCCCTGCAATATGGATACTTTTGGATCAAGTACGACATATGAAGACTAAAACTGGGAAATGCTGACATACCCTGCAATATGGGTACTTTTGGATAGGAAATGGCGTATATTTAACACCCTTTCTGAATCCAAATGAATGATCTAAATTGTGACGTTTGAAGTATCTCAAAATATAATTTCTAATTCCATCAGTTCTACTTTCAACCACCATAGAGAGGTTTGCGTCTAATATCAAACATTTATGGAATACAACTTTGACCCTAATGTTCGGTTGAACATGAATTTCATTATGATGAGTAGCTGCTATTTAGATAGAATAGAGCTTAAGAAGTGTTAAATCTCGTGTCATTTTTAATACACATTTGTATGCAATAAGCATAGTTAAAAATGGCTGAGGATAGTTTTGCTTCGGCAAAATGTTTGATTGACATTATTACAAATTACGACAATTTCTTCAAGTCAGTTTTTTGAAATTGTTGATCACTATAGATCACTATCAGTCATTTAATCTGTTGATTTCTAAATCATCTACCATCCCAAGTGCCCAAAGGACGTCTACGCGTAGCTCAAACCTAACGTTTTATTAGGGCATGGGCTTAACTATCCATCCAAAAGATCTTAGATGAATACCATGAACATGAACCAGCTAATATATTGTTAATAAAAGTTACCTCTATTATCGACACAATCAAACTATTATACAGATGCAATTAATCGTTTAATCATACTGCCTGTTCCGATCCGTATCAAAGAGGGCAATTTTGAAGTGCAATTTTTAAAACTCTCGTCATTTCAAGCTTATCTCCAAAATAATAAACGTTGGTCATCATTTTCTCGTTTGTGACAATCTCTGCTATAAATTTTCATTACTCGCAATCCCGAGTTTCAAGTTTTGTTGCATCATGTACGTTCATTGCAATACTACATCAACAGCCAGTTGAAAAACACACTCCACACTTACAGGAAAACAAGTGTACCATATAGATACACCTACAATGGAACGGGTGCGAGCTCCCCGTCCAGTCCTGTACGCGTTTAACACCGGCAAGCAGATGTAATTGATGGCACTTGGCCTGAAGTTTTTCAATACATTGTAGCAACATCATAAGCTCATTGCCCAGTGAACAAGCGAACGGTACAGTTCGTTCGGTCCGCTTTCCGTTGCTTTGGAAGCTCTTAACGAGTTGTTTACAGTATTCAGTATCAGTTTTTCTAAATCGCCAGTGAAATCGTCGTGAGTGAAATCAGTCTTGGTTTACTGAAGAAGAGAACATTGTGTGATAAGTGGTGCAACAACGTCATTGATTGCAATTAGCAATATTGCCACGATCGAGAAGCCATATTGTCCCGCATCTATACGGCACGCATACCAGCAGCCCATCGTGTGAAGCGTGCATTCTTCCATCCACCAACTACCACCGATCAGCAACATCACCGTCATCGCTTAGACGGTACACGCGGTCACTCATCGTCGCTCGGCAGCAGCAGCACACATTCGTCGCCCAGCTGCAGTAGATCCGTGATACATAGAAGATAAGTTTTTTAGTAGTATATAAGATAAGTGATTTTCATCGTAGTGTGTGTGTGAGTGTGGAGAGTGATTGATAGTGTGTGTGAGAGTGTATTTAGTTTTAGTTTTTTGTTTAGGTTTAGTTTGTTTATCTGTGATTGATTGTAGATAATTACGTTAGTGGTTGAGCGTGATAAGCTCCCACAAGCGAGCCATGGATGATTTATTGCAAGATGAATCATCTATGGCACGAAATGATGAGGTAGCTCATAGAGTTACCAGATCACGTGCTTATCCAGATAGTTCAACTGGGCCATGGGTTGTTTATTTTCAGCCCAAATCGAAACCTCTAAATGTTTGTCAGATTTCTGATGATCTGACGAAGCGATTCTCGGCCGTGACCGAGATAATTAAAGTCAGACCCAATAAACTTCGGGTCGTTGTGTCCAATCTCAAGCAAGCTAATGAGATTGCTGTCTCTCAGCTCTTTACTCTAGAATATAGAGTGTATATCCCAGCTCGGGGTATTGAAATTGAAGGTGTGGTCTCCGAAACGAGTCTGACCCCTGAGATCTTGCTGAAGCGGGGGTTGGTCGATTTAAGAACCCTCTGCTTCCCCCAGTTAAGATACTTGATGTGCGCCAACTTGGCACAGTGTCGACCAACAAGGGCGAAAAAAGTTTACACCGTCAGACTCGTTTCGCGTAACCTTCTCTGGCTCAGCCCTCCTCAATACGTCGAGTTGGGAAAACTTCGACTACCTGTGCGATTGTTTGTACCTCGGGTCATGATCTGCCAGAAATGCCAGCAGATGGGACATACGACCTCCCATTGCGGCAATAAGACGCGCTGCTCCAACTGTGGGGAGAGACATGAGGATGGCGCGTGCGCAGACAGCACACCTAAATGCGCTTTTTGCAAAGGAACTCCTCCTCATGCTCTCTCATCGTGCCCGGCGTACAAACAACGCGGGGAACAATTAGAACGCTCGCTGAAACAGCGTTCCAGGCAATCATTTGCTGAAATGGTTAAAAAGCCTCACCATCACCCGATGCCAATACAAATCCTTTGCTCCTCTGTCAGATGACGAGTCTGACTTTGATTCGGCTGAAGAGGGAACATCGTTCACTTTTCCGGAAGGTGCTTCAAGGAAGCGAAGACGCGTCCGCCCACGGAAAGTTGTTGAAAAGAAGCCCGAGACCAGCTTGCCCATTTCAAAAAGAGGTGGAAAAAAGGAAAACACAATTCCTCCTGGTTTCCGTAGTACTAACTACACCCAGGACTTTCCATCTCTCCCGGGGACATCCAAAACCCCTGACGCCCCTATTTTAAGAACAGAAGCCCCCTCCTCAAGTGGGCTGTTCTCATTTGATGACATTGCCGAAGGTATCTTTAAGTACCTCGAAATTTCTGACCCTCTCAAAAGCATTGTTTTGGCAATGCTTCCAACAGTGAAGAATTTTTTGAAGCAATTGACAATTAAGTGGCCCATCCTTGCAGCTATCATTTCCTTCGATGGATAATTTTCCAAATGAGGTCGGGGATTTGATCACTGTTCTACAGTGGAATTGTCGAAGTTTGATTCCTAAATTGGAATCATTCAAATTTTTAGCTCACACTACCGGTTGTGATGCATTCGCTCTTTGTGAAACATGGCTCTCTTCCGAAATCAATCTTCCGTTTCATGATTTCAACATTATTCGGCTTGATCGTGAGGATTCACGTGAAGGTGGAGTGCTTTTGGGGATCAAAAAGTGCTACTCCTTCTATAGAGTGAATTTTCCTCCAATTCCAGGTATTGAAGTTGTCGCATGTCAGGCTGTTATTAAAAATAAAGGCCTTTGCATTGCTTCTGTGTACATTCCTCCTAGAGCCTCAATTAACCGAAAACAACTTTCAGATATTTGTTCGGTTCTTCCTGCTCCACGGTTGGTCATGGGAGATTTTAACTCTCACGGTACAGGCTGGGGAGAACTGTACGATGACAACCGGTCTTCCCTAATATATGACCTCTGTGACAACTTCAATATGACAGTTCTTAACAATGGAGAAGTAACACGTTTGACTGGTACATCCTCAGTTGGCAGTAGATTAGACCTCACACTTTGTTCGAATTCATTATCGTTGGATTGCACATGGAATGTGATTCAAGATCCCCACGGTAGTGATCACTTGCCCATACAAATTTCGGTTGCCACCGGGTTCAATCCGTCGAAATCTGTCAACGTCGCGTATGATCTTACTCGTCACATCGATTGGATAAAGTTCAGGACAGCAGTAGATGAAGCCGTAACGACGGTAGAAAGGCTTTCACCGCTGGAAGAATATAACTTCCTCTCCAACCTGATCTTAGACAGCGCGCTTCAAGCTCAAACTCGACCAGTTCCAGGGACGTCATCTCGCAGGAAACCTGCTTCGCCATGGTGGGATCAGCAGTGCACCGAGGTTTACCGTAAAAAGTCCGACGCGTTTAAAGTTTTCCGTAGACGTGGAACACCTGAGCACTTCGAAGTACATACGGCTCTCGAACGCGAACTTAAGAGCCTCATCAAGGCCAAGAAACGCGGTTACTGGCGAACATTCGTGAACGGGCTATCGCGCGAAACGTCGATGAGTACTCTTTGGAACACGGCGCGAAGGTTGCGTAACCGAACTACGAACAACGAGAGCGAAGAGTACTCGGACCAATGGATCCTCAAGTTTGCGCGAAAAGTTTGTCCAGATTCTGTCCCGGCACGGATGATTCCTCGCGAAAACACGAATTCGATAGATGAGATCAGCCAACCCTTTTCAATGGTAGAGTTCTCTCTCGCACTCCTTTCGTGTGGCAATACGGCTCCAGGGGCTGATAGGATCAAGTTCAACTTGCTTAAGAACCTCCCAGACGTCGCGAAGAGGCGCATTTTGAACTTGTTTAATCAGTTTCTGGAACTCAACATTGTACCGGATGATTGGAGGCGGGTGAGAGTTATTGCCAAAAAAAAACCTGGTAAGCCCGCGTCCGACCACAACTCCTATCGACCCATCGCGATGTTATCCTGTATTCGAAAGTTGTTGGAGAAAATGATCCTCTTCCGTCTGGACAAATGGGTTGAGACGAACAACTTGCTTTCAGATACTCAATATGGTTTCCGTAGGGGTAAGGGAACGAACGACTGTCTCGCGTTGCTTTCCACAGATATTCAGTTAGCTTTTGCTAAAAAAGAGCAAATGGCTTCTGTATTCTTGGATATAAAGGGAGCTTTTGATTCAGTATCTGTTGAAGTTCTTTCAGATAAACTCCACGCTTGTGGCTTTTCACCATTAATGAATAATTTTTTGTACAATTTGCTGTCAGAGAAACATATGAGCTTCTCTCATGGAACCTCTACAGCTTCACGATTTAGCTACATGGGTCTCCCCCAGGGATCATGTTTAAGCCCCCTTTTGTATAATTTTTATGTCAAAGACATTGACGGTTGTCTAAGTGACAATTGTACGTTGAGACAACTTGCAGATGACGGCGTAGTGTCTGTCACGGGACCCAATGGGGTCGATCTGCAAGGACCCTTACAGGATACCTTAGACAATTTGTCTACTTGGGCTCTAGAGCTAGGTATCGAATTCTCTACGGAGAAAACTGAGTTGGTAGTTTTTTCAAGGAAGCATAACCCTGCACAACCGAAGCTTCAAATTTGGGGTAAGCTCGATAACTCATTCTATGTCATTTAAATATCTTGGGGTCTGGTTCGATTCTAAGTGCACCTGGAGATCCCATATTGAGTATGTGAAGCGAAAGTGCCAGCCAAGGATCAACTTCCTCTGCACAATTACCGGGACCTGGTGGGAGCTCATCCACAAGATCTTCTAACGTTGTACCAGACAACGATTTTGTCGATTATGGAATACGGTAGTTTTTGTTTTCAGTCAGCGGCTCGGTCGCACTTCATTAAACTGGAACGTATTCAGTATCGGTGTCTTCGTATCGCGTTAGGTTGCATGCACTCGACTCACACCATGAGTCTTGAAGTGCTGGCTGGCATGTTGCCACTCTCGGATCGGTTTACAGAATTATCTCTCCGGCTCCTCACCAGGTGTGAAGTTATGAACCCCCAGGTGATCGAAAATTTTGAGAAGCTCCTTGAGTTGAATCCTCAAACCCGCTTCATGACCTTGTACCATTTGTACATAACACAGGATGTCAGCCCTTCGCCGAACATTTCCAATCGTGTTTGCTTCTCCGATTTCGACAATTCGGTTCATTTTGATTTATCCATGAAGCAGGAGCTTCGTAGAATCCCAGAGCATCATCGTCCTATGATTGCTCCGGTGATATTTGCTGCAAAGTTTGGCCAAGTTGATTCCACTAAATCGTTTTTCACTGACGGATCTTTGATAGAGGAGTCAGCAGGCTTTGGTATATTTAATGAAATTTATAGCGCCAACCGTAAACTTCAAGCTCCTTGTTCCGTATATGTTGCTGAATTAGCGGCAATACATTTTACGCTAGAAATTGTTGCCTCATTAACACCGGATCAGTACTTCATTTTCACGGATAGTCTCAGTTCTATAGAGGCTATTCGCTCATTGAGGCCGGTAAAGCACTCCTCGTATTTTCTCATGAAAATACAGGAGCTTCTAAGTGCTTTATCTTCGCGATATTTTATCATCACCTTTGTATGGGTCCCATCTCATTGTTCAATTCCGGGCAATGAGAAAGCGTGGGCGCTATGGAAGGCGATATTTGTGATCGACAAATCGCCTTCAACGAATTTTTTCCTATTTTTCGTCAACAGTCACTCGTCAGCTGGCAGTATAAATGGAGTAAAGGAGATTTGGGGCGATGGCAACATTCTATCATCCCAAAGGTGTCGAAGAAATCTTGGTTTAGGGGGATGGATGTGGGTCGAGACTTCATTCGTGTGATGTCTCGCCTCATGTCTAATCATCATTCTTTGAACGCTCATTTATACCGGGTTGGGCTGAGCGACAGCAATCTCTGTGAATGTGGACAAGGCTATCAGGACGCAGATCACGTTATTTGGTCTTGTGCTGAGCATTCTGGAGTCAGATCTGAGCTTTATGATTCCCTTCGGGCTCGAGGTAGACAACCCAATGTGCCAATTCGAGATATTTTGGCTGTACGTGATTTGGAGTACATGAAACTCATTTATGTGTTTTTGACTAACATTAGCATTAGATTGTAGTTAGTTTACCCTGTATGTTTAGAATAAGTTTTTTTTTAATACGTGTATGTGTGTGTGTGTGTTTTTTTTCTTTTTCAAGAAATGTTCAATTCAAAAGAAAACCATAAGTTGTATAGTTAGTGTTTAGATAATTTTGAATTTAAATTTAATGTGTTATGTAACCATACTTTAAATTCCCACCCTCCTTCCCATCCGTAATTTGTTATTCCTATTAACCTCGAGACGGCCGCGAGTAATCGGCTCTATCCTCCTAACTTTAGTTTTAAGATAAATGATGTATAAAAATACGAAAATTTGGCTCTGTAAAGTTAATTCGATTGAGCCTGTACAAATAAATGATAATTAATAAAAAAAAAATAAAAAAAAACATCATAAGCTCAAAACAAAAAAAAAACAAATGGCGAAGACCTAGAGCAGAGAAGCAGTACTACGCACGTGTTCGTTTCGTAATTCCGACACGACTTGAAGAAGCCGACCGATGCTTCCGGATTCTAATTGAGTTGCCAAATTGTTCCGTCTTTATATTGGATTTTTTTAAGACTCGAAAGCAGCGGAAAATGGAGCAGCTGACGCAAAGGTTGTGGTTCATACTCTCCACTGCAACTCTTAACAGTTCCCGACACAGCATCACTATAAATCATTGCCCTCAGTGGTGGGGGCCTTGAAGAATTTCGCAGCATCATTAATCAACCTCACACATTCCGATATACACTCACAGCAACATACACTTAAGAAAAGTACCCAGTGTATGCCGCTGTACACATGTTTTCAGTTTGGCTCCTTCGAATCAAAGTCATGCTGAATTAGCGAAAACATCCCAAAGCTCGCCAGAAACGATGTATGGCCTGATGTGTGCTGGATGCCGCGGAGCTTTGCAAAGTGCTGGCATACGTCATCATGGGTTTATGTATGTTTTCGCACCAAGAAGTATCTCGTAAAAAAATATGATCCAAACCACTTGCTAGACAGCATCCTCACCATCGTTCCACGAAAAGAGAACATGTATGAAAATCTATAAAAATTAATGCTCCTTCATAAAACCCTAAACGGAACTAATTAATTTCGGTACTGAATTTGTTGCAGGCTCTTGGAGTGAACATAAATTTGCCAGAACCTGATGTTGCTAGCTATGGATTTTTTTTACGCCCGCAGTTTGGTTTGTAACGAACTCCTACGCTTTACCTAGTGCTGGATAGTGGCAGATGTCACGTACCTTCGAATGGCATCTTGTTGTTAAGTGTACATACATTGTGTACACTCTGTTTGAGATCTGCATTCCGGAAACTAGTTCGGTCCGTCCACAATGTTACTGAAGGGCGACTTTCGACAGCTGGAATCATCTGAGACTGCTGGAAAGGTTTCCTTTTGCTTTTTTTTTTTTTTTCTCACGATGATTGCGATGTTTTCGTGCCTGTTTTCATACTAATGCTATCCTTAAGATGCAGATACCATCAGAATGGTAGTACAAAGCCAAAGAAATGTTCAGAATCAAGAGCCTTATTGCACGACCATTAGAGAAAGGTGTGTCCGTTTTGAACAGGGTTGATAAAGGTTGTTTTCAATGAAGACATTTTTGCAAAGATGATTATGCCACTATTATAAATAATAAAAGAAAACGATAGAAGATACTTTCTTATCAATTTCATTTATTTTGTTGTCATCAGCGAGAATCTTTTGCACATCACAATCTTATTTGAAATATTAAAAGCTATCATGGAAGGCTATGCGTCTCGTTATGTACATAAAGGGAACGATAGATTTGAATTTGGTATCCACCTTAAGAAGACATGGAGAATCCACGTTGCCTTCAGTAGATATCAAAGGAAAATGGAAGTAAGTAGTCGTAAAACATAGTTAAACAGAATGTCCTGTTTGGTGTACTGAGCAAAAATGTCTTTAAAAATGGTCGTTCGGAGCATCTAGTCTAAGAAAGTTAAGTGATACTTCATTTCTCTTCAAATGGTGGGGACCTAAGCGTTAAGCTTATGGTTATAAAGCCATTACTCGCTCTATGTTTAGTGATACATTTTAGATGTAGAGAAAAATAGTCTCAATTTATAAATTAACGATTCATATAGAAACATGAACAATGATTTCACAAAAAAATCGTAGACCTAATTTTAGGAGCACGTTTCTTCCTATGTTCATAACTATGGCCTAGTAAAGTCATTACATAGTAAAATGTTTGATAAAGTTTCCAATGGAAAAGTGTGAGTTTGTGATTGTAAATTTTTAAGAGGACTTATCCAAACCAAAACCTTACTAACAAAATCTAAATAGTAGGAATTGCAATGTTTTGAAATGAAATGGCCGATTAATCATTTGTGAAAATCAAGTGAATAAGTATATTGATAGTTCCGTATAGGGCAACGGCAGGCTTTGAAATTGAAAGATACAAGATTGAGAACTTTCTCTCCGAGATCTATAAGTTATAGTATGACGAGAAGAGCAAATGTGTGAAATAGGCGGTGCATGCTAAAAATAAACCCAACAGCGCGAGATAATTTCTCACCCAGTATTGGGAGACGGACAAATCGCTAGAACTAGAAACAAGCAAGAGGTAGTATAAGAGCCCGATCGGTTGCATAACCTTTTGTCAGTCAAGGGGATTTCCCCCCCCTTGCCTATCCTGCATGGGGTAGTATGACAAAGGGTTATGTGCCTGATCGGATACTACCATTCAAATGCCCTCCGCTCGTTTTCAATCTTGTATCTTTCAATTTCAAAGCCTGCCGTTGCCCAATACGGAACTATCAATACACTTTCTCTTTATGTCTATTCGTTTTAGCAATAAAATTACTGTCCACTCCTAGCGCTTCGCATGGAGATGAGAAATTATCTGCTTCTGCAAACTTCATCAAAGATCGTTACTTACGCGCTGGGGAGAATACAAAAAATAACAATCAAAAGTGAAATAAAGTAGTTTTATTATAATTTGTATTTTTTGTATAGCATCAAATGGAATTCCTAAAAAGATGATAATAATAAACTTCACAACGGTTCTTTTGAACAAGAATCCTTAATGATGAGACGAGGTTGCATCCACGAACTAATATGGTGCTTATAAACCGACATTACATCCATAATCGTCGAAAGTTTGCGACTAAATAAAGTTCATTGGTTAAGTTTCCATGATTCAGAACAGCAAACGTCTTATAAGACATGTCCAACAAAAGGAGTAAATAGTTATTAAATAGTCGAGCTATTAGTACGAGACACTGAAGAAGTCTGCAAATTGTAGACGAAATACGCGTATCTGTCGAAGATAAGCAAAGGTAGTTGGAATTAAATGGAGAATACTAATTTTTCTTCTAATTTCTGGTAAATAGTTTTTTTTTTGTTCCTTGATTATTGAGATTTTCAGCCTCGGGCTGGTTCATCTCCACTTTTGGGCATTTTCGTAACTTCTCCGGGGATAAGATTCGATCTCGTGACTTTGGCGTGAGAGGGATGGATGTTAACCAGTACGCCGAGGTCGCCCCAGACTAAATAGTTGAATATCATTTCTAGCTCGGTAGCTTAATGAGTAATAATTAAAATTGTAATCGACCGCTGCATACTAGGCTGAATCAAGGGACATGTACCCTACGTTGAAAATTTGCAGCGGTGTCTTGTGTATGTACACCATGTGCACTGCCCGACCCATCCTGACACTTGCTGAAGTTGGCTTTAGCAGTCTTTACTGTTATATTTATTAGAAATCCATGAATATGGAAAATCCATCCATCCATTCAACTTAACGAATATAAATTACTAAAACTATATAAAAAAAAATTTAAAATATACAAATCGGGTTCCTTATGCGACGCAGATATGTGTACACGGGCTCATTAAAGTTAAATTGCCGAGCTACTTCGTTGAACCTTGCCGCCATAAACCTTAGTGGATCAACGGTCAGCATCGTAACTACTGTTACTTGACCCCAGCTGTAAAAAATCGCATCTTATGAGCTTCCTCCTCCTCCATAAAATCTCAGGTCAGAGAGAATGACCAGAGAATCGATCTCATTAGCTAGCACCTTTGCTACGACAGCTGTCAGTGCGTTGAATCGCCTGCTGGGGTTTTGCAACCATTATGCCCCGCACGCGGCTTAGGTCTCACCGTAAAGCAACGAGTGTTCTTTCCGGGTTTCAAGAGTTGACTGCTACCCAAGTCAAACAAATCAGGAAGTATAATGGAAACCGTAAGCCAAAGAAGATGGTATGAATGTTTGAATAGAACTATACAGCCTGGATAATCTGAAAACTAAGGTAAATTCCATTTACCAATGGCTGTACAATGAACGCAATTGACATAAAACATCCTGACTGACTGAAATAGTTTAAATTGGAAACCCATTACATACTAATTCAATCTTTTCGGAGTATTATTAGAAGATACCGCAGTGCTGTAAGTAGCCAACATAGGCACACCATTACAACAAATGTCTAGAGTTGTCTAGAAATATCATTCGCTGTATGAATAATACATATTATGCATACTCTTGTTGCAGTACCTTTTGGGGTGGACTTTAATACTACTAGTTGTCAACATAGACTACATCAAAAGCCTGAATATCGTCCCTAAGAATTATTGTTTGATAATTTACATTTTTTTTAACTTAGTTACTCCTGCATACAGGCTGGGAATGACTTCAGCACTGGGGCTTAATTTTAGGTATTAATTGGAGTTTCCATTTTACGACTGCATAGCAAAAAATCATCGCGGGAAAATTTGAACTGAAATTTTGAAAAATACTGCGGTCCAAAAACTGAATACTTTAACTAGTGCTCAAGCGGCCAACATAGGCTAGTGCTTTTGAGGTATTGGTCGTAGTAGAGGTTTCGTTGGGGAAGGGTCTAGTCTTAACAACCAATCACACATCAGGACATCAGGAATCGAACCCTTGAATTCCAGATTGGAATATCGACATCATGTATCCAGTAGTGAAAACGAAATTCACTAAAGTTGTTAGAATTTGCTGTGTGGTATTATAAAACCGCTTTGTTCAGCACAATTTACAAGCAATGTGTTATCGGTATTTCAAGCGACCTTCAGTTTAGTTTAACATTTTTAGGCGATCTTTGTTGATTTTTTGGTTCAATCTCATTTTTTTCACAAAAATGGCTGCTTTTAAAAGTTGAGCACAAATTATACGCGAGATTTTGATTAAATCACAAAAGATAGTGTTTTCTCTGCACCCTTAATTGTCTTGACACAAATTATGAGAAAAAATACATTCGGTGTTGAACGAATATTTCTCGACGGTCCAAGTTGGTTCTCTTCGAGGTGTCTATCGAATTATGTTCTAATTTAGTTTCATCGAGTTCGACTTAGGACTTTTACAGAATCCTGTATAGAGACATTTCTTCACGAAATTTATGTAATTTACTTTCAGTATGCCTTTGTCTAATGACAAGGGACCAAATCTGGCCAGTAGATTCTAGCAACGAGCACAAACGACACCATTTAATCTCAGGCACGCGATCAATTGATAAATCATCAATTTTAACAGAGATGTCTTCAATAATTCCGGGAAATAACCATGAATTCAATTTTACTTATGTTCAATTTCACCTGTTTGTACTTCAACCATATACTTAGAGAACGTAAATCTGCATTCAGATGTTAAACGGCCTTATTAAGGCTTTAAGTTGCACAACACAGTATCATCAAGAAAAAGATTAATAGCACAAAATCGCAAGACTTATCGCATGTCATGAATATATAGAATGAATGGGTCCTAATACACTCCCTTGTGGTATGCTATGGCTGTTCTCCACAGGGATCGAACCAGAATCAAGAAAAACAGTCCGTTAAGTTCTGTCAGACAAATAGCTTTCAAACCATCTGTATGCAGAACCCGAAAATTCAAAGCGCTTGATTGTTTCTAACAACGCCATTGTTCTAAACGCCATTCGAAAACTAAAGCACTCTGAGTGTCCTGGCCCAGACGGAATATCGCCGGGCCTCCAGTCAAGTTGTATAATATATCTCTGTAACTTGGCATTTTTCCTGCTGAATGGAAAGTCTCGACACTCACGCCTATTCCCAAGAAAGGGGGCAAATGTAACATTGCCAACTGCCGAGGCTTTACGTCACTGAGTGCCTGCTGTAACAACGCACTCTTCGCATCTTCCAGGAATTCCGTATCTATCTCTTGCCACAAAACCATCCCAGTTCGCTTCGCTGTCTATTCGTTCAATAGACGCTGGTCTGCAAGTGGATGTTGTGTACACCGATTTTAAAGCTGTTTTCGATCGCGTTAATCATGATATCATCCTTCGAAAGCTTTAGGAAATGGTACACTGAAAATTTATTTTCGTAGATTAGCTTTCACTCGTTTCGTAAACATGGATTATGTACATAGAACGAATGTCTCGTAAATTGCATGAAACATTCATATGGCTTGACATCTAACAAAAAGCTATCATTACACAATTTTTGTACAATGCACAAAATGAATTTCGTAAAGACCAGCCAATCGCTGCTTCTCTTCGAGCGTACTCATAAGTGTTGGTGTTCCTGCTCGGATGGCGGGAATCATTAATTTAGCCCAAAATAGAAATGAAAGCGCTGTCGAGAGTGAGAACCTCATGAACAATAATCAAGTAACTTCTCAAGAGTCAACATGGTTTCGTGCGACCAACCACGGACTCAATAATAGCTCTTCCTAAAAATATAGGATCGAAACCCATGTCAGAAACATTGATAATTTATACCCCCATCCTCGTGGTGCGCTTTTTTTCAATTACATTTTGAGCCAATAAAGTAAATCTGTAAATCGTTCATGCACCACCAGAGGACGTTTCTTTTTTATTGGTAACAAATTACTCGTAGCTCTTTGTATTGCTTTCGTAGAATGAGCGAATGTTCTTCCTATGTCAAATAATGTTTAGTGCTTTTGGCAGTTGCACGTGTGGCACTAAATACGAAGATAGCTTCTTAAAACGTACACATCAGTTTCGTTGCAGAAAACAACGAATAGATTTGTTAGTTATACCTTCGATTTCGTAATATAAACAAAAATTAATTTTCGATGTAACAGCACTTTTCGACCAAACTTCTCCACTTAAATCGACTGTCTGCATCGCTTACATCCTCCTCTACGACGGCAGTGTAATAGCTTATTTTTGACCCTTAACTTCTAGATCTGGGCCGGGAATCGAACCAAGCCACTGCCAGTACATTGGTTTTTGCTTTCTAATTGCGGTTTTACCGGTTTAGTTGAGAATTGAATTATTTACAATACTTTCTTTAGAGAGCAAATACCACCGTACTACCTACACCGCGCAAACAACATCAATCTACCCTGTCCTCTTCGTATAGAACACCGGTCGGGACACCGGCTTCATTCGATTTCTTTTGATCTTTGATCGGACGACCATGATTCTCTTCTCTGTCATCATAGTGTACCATTTGTTGTGGTTTATCGGCCGACACTGGTGATGACAATATCACGATGGTGGCATAGGAAATAAGAAACCGCAGGAAACAAGCCAATCAAAAGGAACATGATGTGGAAGAAATTGTCTAGATCACTGAAATCACCTACCATTGCCATCAACTATTCTTAGCATCTTATGGAATGCCATCAACAACGCGTCTAATCAAACTTGACCTACAGGTCTAAAAAAGCATCCTTCACCTTCACACCGCCTTCCGCGATGATAATAATAATATTAATATCCTGTTTTTGGTTGGGTTTGTGCGTTTTCTATCTGCTCCTTTTGCAACGGCGGGCTTACATGCTGACGTCAACCGTCTCCGGGATTAGCGAGGACCTTGCGTCTGTGTGGGATATTTCATGATGGCAAATATATATCAACGCAAGTCTGATGGCGACAAGGTGACTCATTCTCCTCTCCGCCGTATGGTTTCAGTCGTCGCTATGTGTCGATCGTCGTAAAATTGAAGTAAACATCATAAAATGTTGTAATAATGTCACGATATAGGATACTCATCGCATACTTCCCAGTTGACATAGGATGGACTGGTGTGGATGGACTTTCATTTCCATGAAACGTTTGGAATTGCAGGTTTTGCTCACATATTTGTGTGCACCATTACAATATGAATTGTCTGTCTTACCTTATCCTATGTTATCTGATTATCTATAATTGATTTGTTGACGTTTTTGATTTCAAAACGAACCGAGGTGAGCTTAATCAGTTCAGTCGATCGCAAACAATTCATTCTTAAGTCTACATTGTTTGAAGTGCATGTAAATATATCGATATTTGTGATATGAGCAGTTCTATTTTCTATTGCTAGGCCCATTCAATTAGCCACCTGCACAGCTGTCAATAATAATTTCTGTTCTAATACTAATCACCAAGCCATCACAACTCAAATAGGATCACACAAGTTTTCCGTTCTCTTCTTTGTTATGCCAATAAACTGTAGCGCTGTCCGGTTCGGTCGCTAAAGGAAATATGAGGTAGAAAGACTTGAACACGAATAAGATGATTTACACATTTAATCCAATTTTATGGTCTTAACTAATTGCTTGTATGCAACTGGTTACTTGAACTTGATTTGCCGAGTTGTAGCTCACTATTTACCTAATGAGCCTACATCACTTAAAATTAAACATATAAGGTAATTTTGAGTATTTTTTTTCAAAACTTCACTGAATTATGCAGGGCGTGTATATAATCACAGAAGGCATTGGTTGTCTGGCTGAATTTATTTGATTACATCATGCTTTTTGCATGGTTTACAACGTGGTAAGTGTGTGACGTTCAGATATCAGGTTTGTGAACGGTGATTGCTTTTCAGTTCGTTATATTCTACTTTTTCTTGTAGCATCATGTTCAATCTTCGTTTCTTTCGCACAATACAAACGGTAGATTCACGCACAACAGAAAAAAAAAAATCATCGGACAATCATATGACTCCATTAGATTTTTTTTTCCTTTATTATTGAAATTTTCAGCCCTGGGCAGGTTCATCTCCCGTCGTAGTCACTCAAATACCTTTTTTAGGTATTTTCGTAACTTGTCCGGGGGTGAGATTCGAACTCGTGACTTTGGCGTGAGAGATATTGATGTTAACCACTACGCCGGGGTCGCGCTCCATTAAATTGTTAAAAACACAATTACACATATATTCAGTAATGTTCATACCAAAACACTAAATAATTGTATTTCGAGAATCCCACAAGCAAATCTTGAGCAGCTCATCTTATCAAAAAGACAAAAATACATACAAACGTCAAGGTCTCCGACATTTTCGTGGTATAAATCGAGTGTATGACATCTTTAAATTTTGGAAGCAAAGAGAGCCAATTATCACTGAAAATGCGCTAAGTATTGTGACCGCTTACATCACTGGTCGGATCATCGCCCGAAACCCCGACAAAAGTAGCATACTGGCAAAGGTAGTGGATTGTAAAACACATGCGAAAGTGGTGGATCTTTTCAAGCAGAACACGAAGCTGTTATCTAGTGAAATGTCAAAAAAAAAGCAATGGTTGAGAATTAAAAAGTTGTTGCTATGGACGACGAAACGTACTGCCCTCTTGTTTTCGATACAATTTCTGGGCAGGAATTTTCTACCTCAGTTGAACCGGAGAGTGCCTCGAAAGAATGTAATTCGAAACTCCCTAAAAAGTTCCTAGTCTGGCAAGCAATCGTTGGTCTGGCAAGCAATCTTAAGTTGTGGGCAAAGAAGCGAAACTCCGTAACTTCTTGGACCAGCAAATTTGCCAGGAGGAGTACCTACGGAAGAGAAGACTGAAACTATGGCTTTACAATAAGCATAATGATTGTACATTGAAATATGAGAAATAAATCGCATTTTTGAACATTTTTTTTTTCAACAGCTAAGAATTTCAAATCGGATTTCAAAATCCGGAAAAGAAAAGAACGATAAAAATCCCAGCAGGTACAGTACGACTTTGAATAAGCCCGATACAACCCAGGCTGAATCACATAGTATACTAAGTAGATTTTCTTGGATTCTTTTTATCATTCGAATATTACTAACAGAACTGAATAGAGCAAAATTCTAAATTTCAAATTTATAAAAATTGCTCCCTTAGGCTTTCAAAGCAGTGCCTAGATTCTCCAACCAGGCTGCTGTGCATTTTAAGAACTTAGAATTCTGATGTGAGTCTGAACAGAGAACTCCAGAATATCTAGGATTCTGTGAATCTACTATTCCAAAGTCCAATTCATTGAAGTGGCCCCGTTAAGACATCGACCTAGATAGATTCGGTCAGAAAACACTCAATTCTATTTAGCTCCTTATCGTGCAGGTCGCGAGTGGACTTTAGACGATCTGTACGGTCACCTTTAACCATTTTGATGCACCTTTGGTTGTCTGCAGGTGACGTTCAATTTCTTCACCGATTTCATCCGATGAACGTCTGGTCCAAAAATCATACTGCGTCACCTTGAGCTTCAGTGGAGCTCAATACAACTTTCTTGCCTGAACCCCAAGCTAACCACAGAGTTCGACATCCTGCCGCGTGAATCTCTGGCCCAGTCTACATCAACAAACACATCCAAACACCTGGTCAACTATCCTACCTGACACTTACGATTTCTTAAGATTTTCTTAACTTAACTTCTACTTGAGCGTTTGGACAGCTGAGCATACGACGCCACGTTTCCCATCAAGCCGACCTTGAAAATAGACTTGCCTTGATTCCTTGTAGGACGCTGTTCGGACCGGTTTGATCAAGTTGGTCAGCAGAGTAGAGACGGAAAGTCTTTGTTCGTAATGCGACAACTCTTCGAATTCTTCAAAAATAGGCTAGATTTGTTCTTCTAGGTTGAGATTTTTGCTGGTATCAATACGAGGCGAATCGTTGACGAAAGTTACATATCGTGTTTTTGTACTATTCTTCTTCAGCGAATCGCGCACTCGATAAACCTCGCACTGGTCATTGAAACCGACAAGGATACACTCCTCTATAACTTTTCGCAGAGGTACGGCTGATCACGCATGTTGAAGTTGCTCAGCATGACTTCGGTATATCGCCCATTCAATAAAGGTCCTGATGACACGCTCGGATAAACTGGTTTGTACTGGAGTGAAGTCGGTTGATTGTCCGCACCACCATGGATCAGATATTTTGGGATTCGGCAAGTTTTGCACAAATATCGTGAATACAACATCACCTATTCATCGATTACCAATCAGCTTAAATTTTTGCTTTTGAAGTTTTATTCGTAAGGTGGAGATATTCATGAACGGCACAATTATCAGAAAGTCTTTTTCTTTTCGTTTCGCTGCCGCCATTAATATCGCACCATGCAATCTTGAGAGGATGGCGGAAAAATACGTAAGATTCTAGACTGAAGCTAGCAGGATTACGGTTGTCGTCATTAATGCGTACAAAACATAATACACAGAAGGAAAAGGCTCACAAGTAGACAATGTTAACCTCCAATCCTGAGTTCAGATCGACGGTGATGAAATCGAGGTGGTAGTCGAAGTCGTGTTTCTGAGCTTATTGGTGATTGCCGATAAAGACACCAGCAGAGAGATCCATACCGCGCCTTATGGCTGAACATCGCGCCTACTGACGTTTTGATTTTGAGTCCGCACGACGAAGCTGCCCATCTATCATCTACTACAAACTATTGACTATGCTCGTGGGTGATCTACGGTGGAGTGCAGATGGAAGACGGGACGTGGAGAAGGCAAATCAACCATTAATTGCATCAATTGCAGGGAAAACCCACCATCGTCCTTACCGCTATAATTGGTCGACTATGACGGAATGGGCGAGTTTTATGGTTGTCAGACGGCATCCTGGTGCAAATGGTTCTCGAGAACGATCCGACTGATATGATAATAAGAGAAGCGCGAAGGGCAAGGTGGATATATTTAATTGAAAGCAACCTCCGCAGAAACTCCGCAGGCTAAAGTAAGGATGGCAAAGTAGAGCACCTGCATTGCAGTAGCTCAGATCATAACGCCTTTAAAGCGGTGGATCGATGGTCGAAAAATGAACATCCACAATCACGTGGGCAATGACGCTCAATGGCGCTCAAGATGAACAAAGCGCCAGGAACAGATGGTATCCCGAACTTGGCCATCAAGACGTGGTGATGCAGAGATGTCTAGACGAGAGCGTCTTCTCGGACGCCAGATTCTTCACATTATTTACCTCTCCTTTCGATTTCCCAAGGTTCCGCTTCACAATGGCCCAATATCTTTCAATTGGACGAAGTTCTGGATTGGTCGGAGAATTACAGTCCTTTGGTAAAATGCTAACATTGTTTCCTGCATACGACTCCTGAGCCGCTTTACCATAATAGCAAGATGCCAAATAAGGCCAAAACCCGTGTACTTTTGAAGAACTCGTGTGCTTTTGGATGAATGATAGTAGACGTGTTTGCAGCCATTCGTTGACGTAAACTTGTTGATTAATCGTACCTGTAGTTATGAAGATTTTGCTCTTCAAACCACATCTACAAATAGCCTGCCAATGTACTTTGCCACGTTGTAATGCGGCTCAAAACTTAAGACCAGGAAGCTGCTTGAAGTCTGCTTTGACGTTTGTTTCACCATCCATAACCACACAGTCAAATTTTGTAAGCAATTTGTCGTACATCGTACGCGCTCTTGTTTTCGAACTGGGTTTCACTGGGAAGCACTGCATCCCGCTGGAAGTTGAAGTTCCTGGTTTCCGATCGAGAGTCAACCGATCCCGGGACCGTTTCACAACGCTTATGCTGCGCTCTTAAATACCAAGGCCAGTTATCAAGTAAGTTATTCGTTCCTCCTCGGGTACTGTTGAACAAGGGACTCCGAGTGATTTTGCTATGTCATGATGCGATATAGAGGGATTTTCTACACTTTTGTGCGGATTTTCCACACTTTTTTCAACGCACTTGTTCTTTCAACTCGATGTTCAATACAATGATTAGGTGACATCTTTCATATCATGTACAAATAGAACAAATGTGCCTAATAAACCATGGCTAGATTTTGAATCACTAATGGAGTTACTTCACCTCGGCGTTTTCATTGCACCGATATTTCAGCAGTCTATTGTCAATTGTTGTAGCCCAAAGAACTGGATAAAACATATCAAATGTTGTCAACATTTTTGCTTCACTTCTGAGACTTAGGTGAAAAAAACACGGGTTTTTTTGAATAAGTTGTCCAAACTGCGAATACGTCGTATGACGTATAAATCTAAGTACTAATATCTACGATGTTGTCATTTTTAAAACTTATCAATTCCAGTATGATTAACACGTTGACTCCACCTTTGAAGAAAGTGAAGTCAAGCAGAGAGGGCATCCCAAGTAACAATGTTAGTTTTATTCCTGCCTTATAGCACTCCTCCCGGCTTTGTTGATAAAACTACATTCAAAACTGTGTTAACCACCAACACCTGCTCTATGCATCTTTATAGCCGAAATGTATACAAAGTGGCCCACTCTAAAGACGGTTGTGAAAACAAATTAATAAAACCTTTTTAAGACCATAAAGAATTTGAAAATGTTCTAAAGGAAGATGTTATGACCACTTGAGAGCCGTCATAAAACCTATTGGCTGCCATCAAAACCAGCATAGGGCCAAATGGTCATAGCTGTCAAACTTCACGGTGATATCGTGGTTGGTTTTTGTTGTTCTGCTTTGTTCGATTCTCTGCTCTTCTGATTCCTTTAACAGTAAATAATATCGAAGAAAATGTGTGTTATTATGCATTATTATGTTATGACAACATGTTATTATGTTATTACAACAACAAAAACAAAACTGAAACAAATATATTCGATAAATTAATCATGAATTTCCTAAAAATTGATGGAATTCAATGAGGTTACATACTACTGCACACTACTGCAAACTACTAAGGCCTTCGCCAAAAATTTATTTTAAGTCGGATTTTCTTGAAACTTCCAGGGAATGAACTAATACATATGAATTATTTTTCGGCATAATTACTTTATTCAATTTCCTTTCCATCGCTGAAAGCCCGCACCTTTCCCTTAAGACCCCTAATTACATTTTGTGCAATGGTGGAGCCGACCTTCTTGGTCACTTTCATCCATTCTTTCTTCAACTCCTGCTCGTTCTTAAACACCTTGGACGATTTTCGAACTTTGGCCTTCATTATGGCCCAAAATCTTTCCACCGGACGAATCTCTGGTGAACTTGGGGGGGTTGGCGGTTTGTGGTACAAAAACAACGTTATTGTCTCTGTACCAATCCAACGTCGATCGCGCGTAATGGCATGATGCCAGGTCCAGCCAATAATGTCTCGCCTCCGTGGGACCGCAGGAAGGGCAACAGATGCTTTTGGAGGCACTCGGTGCGGTAAATTTCGCTGTTGATGGTACCCGTTGTGATGTTTACTCAGTTTACCACATTGCCAGAGCAAGTATTTTTGGCGTATTTGTCCACTTTCTTCTTCCTTATGTCTTCCGAAACATCAAACCGTGATTTGGCAACGTAGAACTCCAGCTCCGGTGTCTGCTTTGCTTCTGCCTTGATGTAGGTTTCGTCATTCATAACCACACACATAGGTTTCGTTCACCACTCTCGATACAACTTCCTTGCACGGGATTTGGCTGCCGTGTTTTGTTGATCACGCCGGTTCGGTGCCTTGCGGACCTTGAATATACGAAGGCCAGCTCGTTTCATGGTTTGCTGAACGAACCAGACGAAACACTTTGCCGTCAGAGCCGCGTCGCGAATCGAAAGGTTCGGATTACTCTTGAAATAATCCAACACCTTCCGGACCTTCACAGGGTCAGCTGTCTTCGATTTTCTTCCACTTTCAGCCCGCCGGTCGGTCGTCTGGGACTTCTTAAACGATTTTACCAGCCGCGACACAATTGTATGGGTGTTTCCCAGTTGTCTTCCGATCCATCTCATGGTCGCAGTCGGATTTTCCATGAGGCGCGTTAAATTCTCCGGCGATTTTCTTCTTGTTTCGATGACATCTCAATAACCACTGAACCGATTGTTATGAAATATTGCACATGTAAACAATTCACTCCAAACTAGTTATACCCAGATTTTCATCAATTTTTGCCCATGGACAAGTTACACACGGATAAAAATGGTGAAGTTTTTTCGAGTACAGGCCTTATAAAACTATTTGGTCATTTGGTGACTTCCCTCAATGCCAACTTGCCGTTTAATGCATTTACTAGAGGAACAATGGTTCAAAATGCATTTTCAACTGACCATAATAGGATAATAAGAATGAGTTCTAAAACGGCATCTCAAAACAGCATTTGATGAGTTCATAAAGTCAAAATAAACCTTTGGTGGGAGTAAAAGGAATTTTAGAAGACAAGGTTTCAAGATCGTTGTAAAGAAGCTGTGTAGGTTCTCATAAACCTGACTATAATATAAAACCTATTAACACCTCTTGATATCATAATAAAACCAAATTGATTTCCAGTAGCGTTCATAAAACTTTATTAAAACTTAATAAAGCCGGATGGTTTTGGCAATGTTACTTCGGATGTTCTCTTCTGAAGGAAGATGCGATAGAAGATTTTTCAGTTTAATCCCTTCGTCGCTGGCCGAATTTGATATCGCAAAAAATGAAAATCCTTTACCTCACAACTAGACAAATTTCGTCATAATGATCAGCATGAGTTTGCGATTTCTTCCGAGCTGACATTTCCAACTTGCTTCAGCTTACACGGAAGGAAGAATAATAATTTTCACCATGCCGCATTTGCCGGTCATACGGTCGTCGTCGTCGTCGAAATCGTCAGTGCTGTGCAGCGAAGCAAGCTGAGTGAAAAGCGTCTTGTACATATAACAACGCTTACGCACATACACTCCACCCATATCTTACATACACGTCGGCGAGCTGGTAGCATTTGCGAGCGAACGATGGAAAACCCTGAAAACCGCGCCGCGATCTATGGGCTCCTAAGTACGAGTAGCATTGCTTCATCCATCCAACCTAGCAGCAAGAAGTTCACAGAAGCGGAAAAGACGGTAAATGAAAAATTGGATTTGCAACCTGCTACCACCACCACCACAACCATCAGACACCCAGGGCTACATCGTCCGTCAGGTTTCTTCAGATTTCGCCAAGACATTTGAAATCGTACCGCTTCACAAATATTGCTGCTGTAGGTTATTGTGCTCCAATCCAGATGAACAATTTGTAAAGAAGATTGATGAACATTTATTTAATCCTACTATATGTATCAACTTGTGCGTAATTTTCGCATTTGTTATCCCGCTGCATCGATGGTAGTGTTGATGGGATTCGCCACTCTTTTGAAATTGGCAAGAAATGCATACTTCCAGGCGCTTGACAAGCATATAAAGAAAATCTCAATTTCTAAGAACGTCACGAATTCCGTCGCCAAAGACCTTCTCCCGGTTTTCGTAACCTACAAATCGTCGATATATCAGCAAGAACTAATAATGGAAGCACTCAAGTGGTCTAATTAGCACACCGGTGATAATAAAGAATGGAAGGAAAACATGCCTCACGTTTAACTCCACCGCCCTGCACCACCACCGATACTGGGTAGGAAGCAGGCAAGGTTGAATCTGTGCCAACACAACAACTGTTTGTTACAGCCAATAACAATAATGTGGACGAGCAAAACTTAGTGGCTGCCAGCCTACAGATAGTGAAGCCAGGTAGGAGTGGGGAGGTGTGATTGGCAGGATGAGGCGGGTGCGAACTGATTGCGCGAAGAAAACGGCGAATAAGTCGATTTATACAATTTTCAGCGTATACGTACGAATACATACATATCCACATACCTAGACACATGCATGGGGATAGAAAACTTTTCCAGCCGTGGTGCAATAACACTATATAAGCTTTGATGGTAGGCTCTAAATAATATCGTTGGGGTGTAACAATGAGGTACGCTGGCGTGCGAGGATTTCGATGAAGGGGGGTTCACTTGATTGCATTTCAACTGGTGCAGGTTTTGGCATATAAGGTTCAGGTTCAGTAAGTCAATAAAACGAAATACGATTAAGACTTGGAAGTTTTATTTTGTTTCGGTGCAAATCCAATTCAATTGAGCTTTTCATCGTGTTGAGAAAAAAGTTGATTTATTGTTTAAAAAATTGAAAGAATGTTTTTGTAATACTGATATACTACCCGTATAAGCATTACTGTCTTTTAAATATACGAAATCTCATAGAGCATATCATAAGAATGTGTATTACAGTACTATATAACAAGAAGACTTTTTGCCTTTAGAAAACGTTCATGATTAATATGTTTGGAAGGGTCTAACCAAATTCTTCTATAAGACTAAATTCCACTTTTCGTAAGATATATGTTCTAAAAACTTACGGAATACTTATAAGCTGTGACCGAAAATGTCATGCCAATTTTCTTATAATGTTTAGAATCAAACCAAAATTTTAGGGTAGTTTTATACATATATTTACTTCAAAAATCAAAAGAAAAGTTAATCGAGTGTAAAATTGAACGCATTTTCGCTTGATGCCCTCCATCAAAGTCTTTACAGTGTCATCCGGTATCAGTTTCTCAGTTTTTTTTTTCATTTTCTTACCATGTCCTTCTCGTCTTTGACTGTCTTCTTGCTCTTCCGAAGTTCCCGCTTCATCATTGCCCAGTACTGCTCCACCGGGCGCAGCTCCGGACAGTTTGGCAGATTCATGTCCTTTGGAACAAAATTGACAGAATTGGCCTCATACCACTCCAGGACACTTTTAGAATAGTGGCATGATGCCAAATCTGACCAAAACAGCGGAGCTTCGTCGTGCTGCTGCAAGAACGGCAAAAGGCGCTTCTCGAGGCACTCAGATTTGTAGATCTCGCCATTTACTGTGCCCTTTGTCACGAAAGGCTCACTCCTCAGTCCGCAAGAGCAGATGGCCTGCCAAATGAGATATTTGGAGGCGAACTTCGACATTTTCTTCTTCTAAAATTTGTCGTCCACATAGAACTTGCTCTTGCCGGTGAAAAACTCCAACCCCGGAATTTGCATAAAATCGGCTTTTATATACGTTTCGTCGTCCATCACATAGCAGCCATATTTTGTCAGCATCTTCTCGTAGAGCTTCCGTGCCCGAGTTTTAGCCGTCGATTGTTGCCGCTCATCGCGGTTTGGGAAGTTCTGTACCTTGTATGTATGTAGTCCAGCTCTCTTCTTTGCATTCTGGACGTAGCTCTGCGACATGTCGATCTTTTTAGCCAAATCACGGCTTGAGACGTTGGGATTTGCTTTAATCATCCGCTTAACCTTTCCCTCCGTCTTTTTGTTCTCCGGTCCCGGTTTTCTTCCAGCTCCTTTGCCGTGGTCCAACGTCAACTGCTTCTGGAACCGCTTCAACACTCTGGAGACGGTTGAATGGTGAATGTTCAACATTTTTCCCAACTGCCGGTGCGACAGGTCAGGAAATTCCAGGTGTTTGGAAAGAATTTGTTCTCTCAACTCGCGTTGGTTCACCTCCATTTTCGTTGAATCGAAAAACACGACTTCGAGTTTGACAGCATATAAACAATACACATCAAGAAAGTGTGCAAAATTTGGTTGATTTTTACCCAATGGTAAAAAAGTTATGCCCTGTTGAATGTGTCGCAATAATTTCGTGTTCGCCCTTTAGTAATTCAACTTGTAGTACATACAAACAAGTTTGGTAAGAAGCATCAGGATAGGTTTGCCACTGCACCAAGTATACATGTAGACACCTCGCTATCGCTTCTGCGTGAAATTACTCTAAATTTATATCATTCGAGCACTCGACTATCCAGTCGAACACTCGAAACTGAAGAAGTCTGTTAGTCGCAGACGAAATAGGGCTATCTGTCAAAAGATAACCTTACTGTAGTGAAATTTAACGGAATTTGCTCCCGTTTACTAGTAATAGTTTAAAAAAGTGTTTCAGTTCATTTTTTTTTAGAAAAAGTGATCAAGTACAGTGTTAACATAATTTTTTCTAGTTTTCCAATAACAATCGTTCTACTAATACGCTCGTAAAAGTGTTTTTTAAGTGTTTTTTTTTAAGTGAAATACTATCATTGTTTAACTTCCTCGAAGAGTTGACCCTCAATCTATATTGCTAGACCTATTCGCCAAAATCTTTTATAGATTTCCCTAAAATACTGAGAAGTGCTCAACAAATCGAAGGAATTGTTAGGACCTTGTTTTTTCAGTATCTGAGTATCCTAGGGAAACCTGTCATTATATATTAAAAAAATAGTTAATATGTTTTTTATACTAAAATGGCGAAGGATCTTTTTTTATTTCTTCATTTAAGTTAATTTTTGCCACCTGGACTAATTCGTCACTAGGCGAAGTACTGCCTAGGAGGCTGAAAACACAGCATTACAGAAAACGTTATACTTAGACATTGTTCGGATAAACTGAATATCTCAAAACTCATACGTAAGTCTGTTCCTTTTACCATGTGGAATTCATCGACGCAAGAACTGAGTCTACGTGTTTAAAAATTCATAGATTCGTCTTTAAGCCTGGATTATTATTTTTATAATTCACGACACCAGGGTACGTTCGTGTCGGTCAAGTTATGTTCCACCAATTCTGAATTTCTACACATTTCTCATTTGAACTATTTTTCTTTAGCTTCTCTTCGTAAGCTTTCTTGCTTATTCTTGTTCGATAGTTTTCTTTCGTATCTTTTCATCCGCTTTTCTGCTTGCGTTTCTCTTCGTCCTCTTCTTTTCTTCTGTTTTTTTCCTCCGTGTTAATCCTTCCGTTTATCTTCTTCCACTTCTACCCTTCCGCTTCTATTCTTTCGCCTTTATTCTTCTGTTTCTTTTCTTCCGCTTCACGTCTTCCACTTACTTTCATTCACTTATCTCACCGGCTTCTTTTCTTTTCTTCTGCTTTTTTCATACGTTTATCTTTTTCCGCTTGTTCTTTTCTGTTTTCTCCTCCACTTGTCTTCTTCCTTCTCTGTTTGATCAGCTTTTCTTCTTGCGCTTCTTTTCTTCCGTTTCTCGTCTTGCACATTTCTTCTGCTGTTTTTTTTTCGTCCGTGTCTCTCTTTGCGTTTATCTTCTTCCGCTTCTATACTTCAGTTCCTTTTCTTTTACTTCTCTACTTTCGTTTCTCTTCTTCTGTACCTCCTTTTTTCCGCTTCTCTCCTTACGTTTATGTTCTTCCGTTTCGCTTTTTCTACTTTTTCTCTTCCGTGTCTCTCCTTCCGTCTATCTTCTTCCTTTTCTGTTTTTCCGTTTCTCTCCTCCCACTTATTTAATTCTTCCGATTCAGTTCTTCCGCTTCTTTTTTTGCTGTTTCTCTTTTTTTTATTACTCTTCTTTCGTCTCTCTTTTTTACGTTTATCTTCCTCCGCTTTTATTCTTCTGTTTCTGTTCTTCTGTTTTGTTTCCCGCTTCTTTTCACCCGCTTCTTGCCTTACGTTTCTTTTCTTTCACTTCTCTTTTTTCGTCTCTCTTTTTCCGTCTCTCTCATTTCCGCTTCTTTCCTTCCGTTTCTATTCTTCCGTTTCTCTTATTTCTTCCGTGTTCTTCTACTTTTTCTCTTCTGTGTCTCTCCTTCCGTTTATCTTCTTCCTTTTCAGTATTCCGCTTCTCTTCATCCGATTCTCTCCTTCCGCTTCTTTTATTCTTTCGAATCTGTTCTTCCGCTTTTCTTTTTCAGTTTCACTTCTTTTACTTCTCTTCTTTCGTCTCTCTTTTTTACGTTTATGTTCTTCCGCTTCTATTCTTTCACTTCTCTTCTTCCGCTTCTCTACTTCCGTTTCTTTTCTTTCACTTCTCTTCCTTCGTTTCTCTTCTTTCGTTTATTTTCGTTTCTATTCTTCCGTTTCTTTTCATCCGCTTCTCTCGTCTCGCTTCTTTTCTTCTGCTTTTATTCTTCCGATTCTTTTCTTACGCTTCTCATCTTCCGCTTCTTTTTTTTGTTTCTCTTCTTTTACTTCTCTTCTTTCGTCTCTTTTTTCCGTTTATTTTCTTTCGCGTCTCTTTTTCGGCTCCTCGTCTTTCGCTTCTTTTCTTCTTATTCTCTTCTTCCGGGGTAGAAGGGGAAATTTTAGGTTCTCTTTTGTGGCCCTCTTTTTCCAGCTTTCTTCTTCAACAATGACGATATTCTTCTTCTTCTTGTAGCATTTTAAGCTTATTGCTTTCACAATTCGCTTATTGCTTACCTTCAACTTAGTGTTCTAAATGCACTTCGACAGTTATTAATTGAAAGCTTGTCGATGCCAATCACCATTTTTGCATTAGTATGATTGTGTGGCAAGTACTATCATACCATAGACTAACTCTAAGACTAGTAGGTCCTGAACATATACGATTTTTTTCTTGGCTCAGTCAGTACTAGCACATCGGTCCCAAGCTCGCCCCTTATAATGAACTCACACGAACACACTCTCAAATATTCTGCCAAAATAACACAGCAAATCAAAACAAAGGCGCAAATATGTACAGCAAGGTGCTGGCTTCAAGGTGTACTTCGGACCAAGGGGTTCTACAACAGTGAATCAATTTCAAATCGCTAGTTGCATATTGATTGTTGATCATACCGTATATGCCCATGGAGTCGAAAATAAATCCTGGTAATGGTATTGCTTTTTAGCTGTGCCTTTAGCGACTTAGCTAAGGGAGGACCCTTAGACAATGACGATATGTTTTCTCTCATGAATTCTCACTGTATTTTTCATGTTCTTTCCATTATTTTCTTTTACTTGTTCGTCATCTAGCATAACATTTTTCAGCCCTACTTCGCTTCTTCACACTTGTTCAGTTTTTTGTGATATTTTCTCGTTTGCCACTTCATCGTTTGTTTCAGCAGCTACCATTTCTTCTTCGTAAGTTACTTTGCGCCTGCCTTCATCTGCATCCTCTTAATAACCTTCTCTGTTTCGCTTTCATTACAACTTCTTTCATTCGTTTCTTTGCCGTATTTTCCCTAACGCTTCTTCGTTGTTCTCAAGCCCATTGCATCTCTTTGATTAGTTCTTCTTCCTTTCCACTTCTCAAAGAACACATTTCACTGTTTTCATCATGAACTTCTGTTTACTTATTCTCTTGATAATCTTCGTAATCCTCGCTTTCATTTGCACAAACTTCGATACACATCGTTTTTTTTTTGCTGGAACTTCAGCTATCGCTTTTCGTTGTCATCTTCGTTACATAACGCCGCATGCAGGTTGGTCGGAATGATTTTGTATTTCGTTTTAGCTGCTTCAAACTTTCTGCAGTGCAAGATTAAGTAGTGGACATGTGCTACCATCCCGCAACAATTGCATCCCGGTGGAGTTGATTTCTTCACTATAAATTCGTTCGTAAGCTTTGTATGGCCAATGCGTAATACTCGCTGGTCAGAAGAATTTTCCTGATCAGACCGTTTTCTTGTCTCAGCCTTCACCTTCCTCAGTTTCACGTCTCTCATTTGAGACCAATGTTCTTCCCACTGCTGACGTTTGGTGGTTCACTGCTTACGTAGCATCGTTCCTGGGATAGCGACGTCCAGTGGCGGACTATTCTGAGCTTGATCTGCGAAACGATCTGCTTCTGTAGCGAGGGATCCAGCAAAGGTGTACTGGACGGTTTCGTAGTAGGTTCTCTATTTTCTGGATCCTGAATTCCTGAATGGGATACTGTGATGGCCAAAAGGCAGCTGGTCAGTTAGACAATATGAGTTATTCGTATGATGTACCTACATATACTAAGAGCCGATTTGGTCGTTTCATTGTGTTATTTTGGAGATGCCTTTGGTGAGATCAATCTGATTATAAATATATTATAAGAATCCTATTTTGAAATAATATTAAATAGTGCCCATTGCCGGCCAGTGGGTTTTAAATTGAATACACACAATTATAAGGTGGATTTGCTCAAAGTATTCGTAAGGATTACTCATAATTGTATGCTTGATTGTTCTTGAAATCAAATTAAGATTCACAAACGAAAGTTTGGGGACTCAGAATTAATTCCACCATTCATTTTATCCTAATAAGGATTCAGTGAGACTCTTACACAAATTGGTAATATTCCTAGGTGGAACTATAGAAATCCACCTTGTTCAGGTATCAAAACAGATCCTCTGAATCTCTGATAAATTAAGCACACAACCCCCCGCCCCTCCCTTCCTAGGTATGCCATCGCTGATAAGGAAAGTCAAGTAACCATCAGAGCCACCAGTATGCGGGGAGGCAGCAGAGGCGGAGGAGCGGAACACCCGTTGCTGGCTGGTTGGTTCGGCTGGTGATTCGGCGGTTCGGGTGGTTATCATCGCCATTGGAACAAACGGTTCGCTGTGCTGCGGTGGTGCGGTATTGTGTTTCTTTTTCGGAAGGTTTTTTTGCGTGCTTTCGTCGGTCTAGCGAGTGGCGATTTTCCAGTGTCTTCCCCCCTTGAAAGCTCACGTTTTGTTCCTGCTTATTTCCCGCACCCCGTGCGCGTGTTCGACTGTACTGTGTATATCTATTATCTCCAGCTGAGAACACGGATCGATGTTGCGTTTTGTACTTAGTGCAGGTTCTAGCTCGTGTTGTCGTGTGTTCTGTGTTGAAAATTTAATTTAGCGCACTGCTACTTTGAACGTGCAGTTTGAGGTCTTTTTTATTCCGTTCGTTTGTCACAGTCGGACAGGACACACTTCCCCTGGTGTCGAATTTGAGTCACGGTGGAACGGTTTCTTTGTGAAGGCATCGGTGTGCAGAAGCTGTGCAAAAGTGAAATCTGCTTATGCTGTTAACGTGGTGATGATCCCGTATATGAAACCCTATCATTTTGTTGAGATATCGAGAATGTTGTGTACCGAGTGATAAGAGAAGCTCGCTCTCACCCCTAGTGTGCAATTGTGTCTTCCCTGGTGTATAATATTGTGAGCCTATCATTTTCAGTATACAGAGTTTTATCGTTGGAAAACAAGTGCTTGGGTTAAGAGAGTGGTGAATCAAGCAAAAATCCCATAGTTTCAAGATTGATTGCCGGTGGCAGCGACGGCGGTGTTGCTGCCCTGGAACCTCGGCGCACGGCTGTATCCGGTGGATTATGAACAGGGTTTCGTCCGGTGGTAATCGATTTTCCAGAATGTGGACCACTGCGGTGCTGAATGCTATTACCAATCGGGCCAGTTCGGCCTCGAAGAATCTCTCCGTACGGTATTCGTCGATTCCGAACAATGACGGTGGCGGCGGTGCCCCGTCGACGAGCAATTTGAGCAAGATTATGGGTGGTTCCGGTATCATTCTACCGTTGGACGTCGAGGAAACGGTTACGTGCTTTTGCAGGTCAGTGCAGAAGGGATTGCTTGTTGTTGTTGTTGGTTCGAATGACATTGGTTTCACTGGGTAGGGTGTTGCACCGATCGTTGAGTTGAAGAATAAAGATTTTTAGCCACAGACAAATAGACGATGGTCTTTTAAAATTGTTTTCTCAGTATCGTTGATTGACATCTTCTACATGGTGACATTTCCATTAAGACTTGGGCAATCCTTCTGTATTTTCTTCACAGCATGCACTAGCACCTACAAACAACAGTTCAGAAATAACGTCAAATGGAGCTCGAAAGAAGCAAAAATATCGTGAACAAACACCTGGAACATCCGGAGTGTTCCGGTTCCAAGTTGTCTAAAGCACTGAAGATGCCGAAAACAACAGATTGTGGAGTGCTCAAAACCTGCAAGAAAACCCTGAGTGTGGAAAGACATCAACGGACCTACGAACTGGAACCAGGGGTCGTCAGCTGTCCAGCAATGTGTTGAGGTGCGTTAAAGCCAACCCCGGTTTTTCGTTCCGAGATGTAGCCAAAAGGTACAACGCCAACTTTCAAACGGTGCGAAGCATCCTTGCCAGTTACTATGGTACAAATGGACAAATTTCGCGATAAAAATCGATAGTTCCAAAACCATTAACTTTGGACACATGATGTCTTTGGAAGATTCAGTTTAAAAAATTTGATCTATCTTTTGGATTGAGTGATGACTAGGGTAGTCCTTTTGTGTTCATAATGAAAATTTCAACTTTTTATTCTTATGATTTCGAGGATTTTATGCTTCTACAGAATTGTAGATATTTTAGTTTAATGAAACTTTGCTGAAATTGTTTTACTTCTAACTCATTTACTTATCGTTTTATAACAGTTTTTCTGGCTTTCCTTAGGGTGGGTTACGTTAACAAACGACTGCTATCTGTTGAGCTTAATCATCTATCACAGTGTGCTCAACAGATGGCGTAAGTTTTTTTTGTTCGATGCGTTATGTTGGTTTGTCTGTGATAGAATTATTAATAAATAAACGGAGATGGGTTAATATAAACATATACAAATTTTCATTAAAAAAAACTCGCGTTGTTATGCTCTTTCATGATAATTGTTGATGCTGGTGATCGAAAATTAAGCAGAAAAAAGCAAAACTACTAAGTGTTTCTCCTAAAGGGGACAAACAATTTTGTAAAGATCTTGTAGATGGAAGTTTCAGTTTACGTACTCTGTGTTTGCAAATATGAGCAAATAAAGAAAATATATATCTTCCAAAAACGTATTTTTTTAACACTTCAATCCCTACAACTTTTTTTCTATAATAACTAGCAATTATCTCGTATATTCTAAAATGTGCTTTAATTTATACCCTGAAAATCATCTCTGAAAAGTTTTCAAATTCAAATTGAAATAAAAAAGTTACAACAAAAAAGCTGTTTTTGTAAGCCCCACCCTAAGGAAAGCCAGAAAAACTGTTATAAAACGATACGTAGATGATTTAGAAGTAAGATCTTTTCAGCCAAGTTCAATTAAACTAAAATATCTACAATTCTGTAGAAGCCAAAAAAATCCTCTAAATCATAAGAATAAAAAATTGAATTTTTTATTATGAACAGAAGAGGACCACCCTAGGCAATACTCAAACCAAAGATAGATCTAATTTTTAAATTTAAATATTCCAAAGACATCACCTGTCTAAATCCATCTAACCATTCGTTGAATAGTGCCAGGAAAGGATACAAGTCGTACAAAGCGAGTGAATACCCGAACCAGCACATGAAGCAGAATTCCGTGGCCAAAAAGTTTTCAAGGTTCTTGTACGACTGTGTCTTGACGAAACACATAGGCTGCACTTTGATGACGAAACATACGTCAAACTCGATTTTAAGCAGCTGGAGGGAGTCAAGGTCATCCAGCAAATGCCGGTAAAATGGAGGTCTTTTTCGCAGAGCAGTTTCAGGGGTCACCTTAAAAATACGATTTAGATCGTCAGAGGAAAAACACATTCTCAAACATTTTTTCCTTTGCGAGTAATGGCGCTTTAGTCATAAATCACATGAGGCTAAGCATAAAGATAATGCCTAAATCAGAATCATGTGAAGAGAAATGAAGCATCACTTAACCTTCTTAGGCTAGATGCTCGCAACGACCATATTTCGTTAAAGTTTTGTTCTGTACATCAAACAGAGCAATCATTCTGTCAGACTAAGAGTTTCCCTTTTCCTTTGATATCTACTGAAGGCAATGTGAGTTCCCTGCGTCTTCTCGAGGTAAGTACCGAATCCTCCCTATATCCAACAGTTGCATGGACGTGGCCAGCTGAGCAATTAAGGAGTGTCTTCGTGAAAATTATTGCGTGAACGTATCAGTAACTGATTCCGTTTCATGGTGACATGCAATGTTAAGTTTATTGTACTCGTCATACTTTTAATATCACCATTGTGGCTTTATTAAGCCTGTTGGTGACGACTAAACTACAAAAAAAAAAAAAAAAATTCTCCAACAAATTGACTAGTTCAAACAGCTACGAGGCTACACATAAGCTCGATATTTTACGGTAGCTGTCAGAATTTCCTTTACCTCCGTTTTTGTGCACGGGAAACATGTACGCCATTCATAGCGATGAAAACTTCCGGCTTGTTAATAATAATGGACGATAGATGTGGTCTAACGGTGCGGTCCTCAAAGTAATGCATTGCTTTAGAAACACACACGGGATACTTTTCATCCAAGCGATGTTTGACGTTTTGATTTCATTTAGCAACGCCTGTAGCGTATAGCAACGCTGCAGAAATTGTGTTGAAATACCAGCCTTACAGAGGAACGTTATTAGAGACAACTTCGACTTGTTTCGACAGAAGAACATAGTTTTGGAAAGCATGTGCAAACTTGCTGGAGAAAAAGCCACAAATGTCAAAAACAGACTTTACGACCTCCTCGTTCTGATCAGTGGCGTCTCGTCTGAATATTGAACCTGTTCAATAGGCGATCAGTTATTTAACTAAACTATAAGATTTGAAAAATAAAAAAATGAAAAAAAAACAGTCTTCAATATGTAACAACCACAACGTGTTAACTTTCACGAATGAACCTTCAATAGAAAAAATATGAGTTTCCATGCTTTAAAATCATAGAAATCAAGTTTTTTTTTTGGAAAATAGTCACTGTCGAACTTGACTAAAGTCTATGCTCAATTAAAATTTTCAAAAAATAGTATGGAGAAAAGTCTACGAGGGGGTGGGGGGGGGGGAGGGTCTGAAATATTCAAAAATGAGTCAACGTGGCTTATGGACAGGCCCTAAGCTGTTCCAGCATGACCTCGATTTTCGAGAGAATTTAGAACGATTACTTGGCAAACACAAAATGATGGGGAAGCCCATATGGCATAAGGCCGTTTGGCATAAAGTCGTTTAGCATAAAATCATTTAGCATAACAATAACTTAAGCTAAGTTGTCATTTGGCAGAAAGCCTGTTTGGCATAACGACCAATTGGCATAACACTCTTGAAATAACATAGAATCCAAGTGGTCATTTGGCATAATGTCATTGGCATAGGTTTTTACCCGTTGTAGTATTCCCTTCTTTTCAACTGAGCCGTTTCTTCACATTATGGCATTCATAGGTTTAAAGGTTAAAATTGATATTTGAAAATCAAAAGTTATCTTCTCTGATGCTGAACAGTGAATTTTTGGATTGACTAAAAGTATGTATTGCTTAGTTATGTTTGGTATAACTCATTAGAACCGGCTGGAACGTAATTGTAACAAATAGGCCAATATAGGAAGTATTGTAATCTCCCTTCTTTATTAATTATGTTATTCTTTAAAATTTTCTTAAATTATTTTTCAATCTATGATGTAATTATGGTACTTAATAATTTATTTTTCTCTAAAATTTAAATTTATGCTCCAAAACCATAATGCCAAATGAAATTGGTTAATTGCTTAGAAATTGATATAATTTTCTTGTATTTATGCCAAATTTT
This sequence comes from Aedes japonicus, assembly GCA_034211315.2. NCBI lineage: Eukaryota > Metazoa > Arthropoda > Insecta > Diptera > Culicidae > Aedes > Aedes japonicus. The sequence continues at coordinate 44,894 of JASCZW010003556.1, forward strand.
CATTATAGGGTAAGAGGATGTAATGTTAGCCTAGCTCCTTCATTCGGCCTATGTACCAAATGTGTCATTAATTTAGCGATAATCAACAAAATCGCGATGCTATTAGGATGACCGATGATATCCAAAGCAATTGCGACAATATCAATCAACTTATAGTTGTTCACTTTCGCGTAATTTTCGATTTTTTGCGCTTTTGTGGCATCATGATTTCACCGGTTAAGCTGAACAGATGATCTACACGATCTTTAAGTGATCTAAACTTGGCTTAATTGAGTCGATAAAGCAAACAATGTAGTCTGGATGTGCATAAAATAATTACACATTACAAACTAACTGTTCACATTGCTGAAATAACAATGATTTTACAAGAAAATAGACCCAATGTTGGGGACATATTTTTTTGTATGTTCCCGATTATGGCCTGTTGTATCAATAACGTAGTAAAAAGGTTGTTATTGGAAAATTTCAAGTGGAAATGCATGAGTTTGCGGTTGTTTATATTCAAGTGCCTCATCTTAACACAAACCGAAGGAACATAATCATTGTATAGTGAATTATAATGTTTTCATTATTGAATTGCAAATAAATCATACATGGACATCATTTAAGTGTTTGGAGGTAGTTTTACTTGAGTTTGTGTTGTGGAATGTTGTATTAAGTAAATCAAATACAGCTTACAATGCCTTAATTCATAAAACTAGAAAAAAAACCGTACAAAGACTGCATTTAGTAATAAATCCATCAAATGGGACGAAGTTGCATCCATGAATAGACCCAATTTGGCGTCAATAGACCGACATTAAATCCATATCCCTCTAATGTTTCTGACTTTATAAAAAGAGTTGTGTAACTTTTCACGATACATACTACCAAATGTCTTATCAAACTTATCTTAGCAAGTGTTTTACTAGTTGAATCTCGTCTACAGCTTAAACACGTTATGAGTTATAATAAAAAATGTAATCGATGGTTGCATAATAGGCTGAGTCATGGGACACATACCCTACTAAATGCTTCTAATGAAACGTTAATTTACAGATTTTCAATTTCTTTCTCAAACTGTTTGGTTCCAATGCCAAAAAACCTTTCTAACAATTGAATTTAGAATGTCTAAGTTTTGCCAAATTATAATTATGCCAACTGAAACTGAAGCAGCTTTCATTTTCCGATATTTATGCCAAATGGGCATCACGCCAAACCGCATTTATGCGAAATGACCATTGGTTATCCAACATCTTATACCAAACGACCTTATGCCATATGGGGTAGCCCTCAAAATGAGGACCACCAAATTTCAGGATCATTCGAAATTAAAAGAAGGTATAACCCAAGTAGATGCAAAGTGAAACGTACACTCAGGCGGACTGATTCTACCACAGGGCTCAGGTAACATAAATGAACAAAATAGAGGTTGTATGGTGTGTGTTTCATTTAGGCTCGAGTTAACTGTTAATAATATTTCGTTTGTTGAATGTCCAACATTGCTAGTGTTAAATGGCAAATCGTGATCTAAAGGGTGTCCACGATGAAATTGCCACACACAAAATTGATTCGCAAAATTCGAGTTTTCATCCGATTGCCATCAAATTTTCAGGGATTGAGAATAACTATTAAACTTCATTTTACCATTTTACTCGTATTTTATTTACAGTCCATACGCAAATGCCCGCACCTTGGCCTTAACCCCGGCCATAAGATTCTGCACAACCTGTGAATCAACCGTTTTTTGCATGTAAACCCATACTTTCTTCAGTTCCTCGACAGGCTTCACTACCTTAGGTCGTTTAAGAAGGTGCTGCTTCATAATCGCCCAGTACTTCTCGATGGGGCGGAGCTCCGGAGTGTTGGGAGGGTTGAACATTTTCGGCACGAAATTGACCTCATTGTCCGCATACCACTTCAGCACGTCCTTGGAGTAGTGGCATGAAGCCAAATCCGGCCAGAAGATTGTTGGGACGTTGTGGGCCTTCAGGAGAGGAAGCAGCCGCTTCTGGAGGCACTCTTTTATGTACACCTGTCCGTTCATCGTGTCGTGGGTCACGAAAGGTGCACTCCGCTTCCCGCACGTGCAGATGGCTTGCCAAACCAGGAATTTCTTCGCAAATTTGGACATCTTCTGAGTGCGGACATGCTCCTGAACGCTGAACTTATCCTTGGCCGTGAAAAACAGGTTGCCGGGGATCTGTTTGAAGTCGGCCTTCACATGTGTTTCGTCGTCCATGATGCAGCATTCAACTTTCGTCAGCATGTTGAGGTACAACTTCCTGGCACGGGTTTTGGCGGACTTGTTCTGCTTCTCGTCGCGATTAGGGGCCTTTTGTACCTTGAACGTTCGAAGCCCAGCCTTAGTTTTGGCCTTCTGGACAAAACTTCGGCTTAGGTGCAGCTTCTTAGCCACATCCCGAACGGAGGCGTTCGGATTTCGGTTGAAGGCCCCAACTACGCGGTTGTGATGTTTGGTGTTGTACGGAATACTTTTTCCTTCACTTCTGGGCTTCCGATCGGTGGTCAACCGTTCCTCGAACCGCTTAATCACTCGCGACACCGTGGAATTCGCGATTCCCAACGTTTTAGCGATGGAACGATGCGAGAGATCCTTGTTCTCGTGATGAATGCGCAAGATTTTATCACGCACGAGCTGTTCTTTCGACTCCATTTCCGCGAGTTTTGATCACACTTTAAAACTTGCAGGATGTAAATAATGCACTATGAACTAAATCCACCCAAATTAAATTCTACCCCACGGTTAAAAAGTTAGAGCAATTTCATAGTGTGGCAATTTCATCGTGGACACCCTTTATATGTGGATACTATATCGATGAGCTCAAGAGAAATTTCATTCAGACGTACTCTTATGTTAAGGAAATTGATTTGGTCGTCTTGAACAGGACGGATTTCAGTTGTTTACGGAGGAAAGTTGTTTCTGCCTTTAAATTTTTCGTCCGATCTTCTTGGGCAGTAGGATGGCCTGGATGTTTGACAGGACACCACTCTGTGCAATAGTCAAACCGGGGAGAAGTTTATTCAGCTCCTCGTCGTTGCGGATGGCCAGCTGCAGGTGACGTTGGATGATTCTTATTGTCACGGGCGGCGTTTCCTACCAATGTGCTCGGCGTAGTTGCCCTGTGGTCTACCGACTGGGAACTGCAATCCGACGCGGTTCGAGCGGGATTTAGCCTTTCCATCAACCTCACTTTTCCAGAATCCGAATTTCGAATGATGGTTGGTCGGACGTCACCACATATTTTGTAATCGCTGGCACGGTAACTGTGGCAGTCTGAACCAATCAAAGCGTGGCGCAAAAATGATGTGATTTTCGACCAATAGCTTTGTGCGTTGAATTAATTTAGCAACCAGAATTCACCTTTGATGTTCTACCTTTCGAATGGAATACTTATTCTAAAATTTATGTGAGCCAAAAAGGAGATAGTATCGTTAAAAATCTCCGATCCTGCGTAACGCGGTCGATTTCAAAAATATTAGAACGGCGCCCCTATACACGAATAGAAAAGAGAGGCGTAAGTCCTACGTCAAAAGACAAGCAAATAATTAAACTAGTTTCAATTTGTACACCGCAATTAAAACTAATTCCGAAACGATTTTTTTTTTCCAACACTGTTCAAACTAATACTCAGTTGAACACACCTTACAAAAAATAGATCGATAAAAAATACGACAATGAATAGCTTCTATTCTCTAGCTGCCGTACTTAAAAAATGAACACTTTGATGTAAGGCTTAGTTTAAAATTTTAAGGGGGAGTATCAGCCCACTTTAGATTTTATACTGCCATCTATGATCAGTCCTGGAACTACTTATTTAGTAAAAAATGTATAGCTTTTATAGCAAAGAAATTCAAAACTAATAAGCTTAATATGAATGGTTCTTAAAAATATCAACTTACCTAACCTCAACAAAGAAAATGGATCGTAATTTACCAGTGAAGTAATTTATGTAAGAACAACAACAGTTATGTAAATAATTCACAGAAAGTCGGACTTCGTTACAAGATCAAGCAGCAGTGGAAGCTGATATTCGGACACGCTTTTCTTAAAGTTGATTTGACAAAAGTCTAGCAGAAATGAAAAATCAAAATTTGGCAACGAAAACAAAGTCTTTGTAAATTGAATTGGGTTTCAACATATTTTCCATAATTGGAATGGTCTCACCAAACTCTATTATTCGATGAAATTACACTTCATTGAAGTGATAGATAATGGAATCCAGTGACGTCAAAAATTCAAAGGGGTAATGCAAATCTGTTATTTTTTGACAGGACGATTTCAGTGTAAAATATATTTAAAAAAAGAAATAACTTAGCTTTCCTGACTTTTATTTTTATTGAATTTTTCTATTTCTCAACTCGTAAAAACGTTATCTGGAAAGTCATCATGCATAGAACTTAATTTTCATGGAGGTTACCCATTATTCCAATATTCAAAACAAAAATTAAATCCGTTTCCAATCAAACGAAACCTGCAAACAACTGGTCATAAAATTAGAAGAACTCATAACAACACGTACGATGAACACTTGTAAGCAGAGTTGCGGCTTATCATTTTTGACTCAGGCATAATCATTTGCCAATATCTCCTTTCAGAGGGTCGATTTGATAATATGATGTATGATGAACTTGTAGTGCATGAGTAGACCTACAACTTTGTCAAACAATACATAGCTCTATCTCTTATATCTGAGGAATAAGAGCGTATATTCGCAGTGATCTTTGCGATGATATTCGCGGTGAAGATCACGCGATTATCATTGTGAAGATCACTGTGAATATACGCTCTCATGTCGAAGATATAGGAGTTAGAGCAATGTACTGTTAGACAAAGTTGTAGGTCTACTCATGCACTACAAGTTCATCATACATCATATTATCAAATCGACCCTCTGAAAGGAGATATTGGCAAATGAATATGCCTTAGTCAAAAATGATAAGCCGCAACCCTGCTTGTAAGTATTGAATGTTACTTGTTCCGCAGAGTTGTTTTACGAATTTTGAACATGCCCAGTAGACGAGCTAAAAAATCATGCTAACAAATTAGAAGATAGATAGTATAAGACGAGATGGCGAAAAGAGTTCCTATAGTAGAACTCGACTTCTAAAATTTCAAAATTCCGGTCACATCTCAGGAACTATTTCACTAATTCCGGACTCATTTCAAACCGTTCGCTTTTCATTTTATCAGTTTATGCATCAGAATTAGTAGTGAAAGAGGCATACCACTTCTGGAAATGAATTTGACGGTGCTGAACTCTATTTCCTTTGGAAATCGGATTTCCCTCCAAGTTTCTCCGCGGTGGATGATCGCGTAGGAAATGATTCGTGATCGCGTTAGCCTCATTTCGTGTCCGCAGCCCGAGCCCACCAAGCAGCGAGTAAGTACATCGTTCATGTTTAATGGATTTTGGGTGGCTTGCTCGTTTCGCCTCACAGATGTTAGACCACTGACTGCTGGGTTGTTTGTGTGTGTGTGTGTGTATGAAGGTTTCGAATCTTCTCTTTGCCAGCCCAACCGCCACCAACACCACCATCTCCGCTATAAATACTCTGGAAATTTTGTAAGGTTTTGTTTTTCTGCACCTTTCATAACACTGAAGTGTTTGGGGCTTCTGTATTTAATTGAAACCACAAACAGCAAGGCGCCATTAGAGGATACCTTCCTCCCTCCAGCAAACAGACAATTACGCGATAATGAAATATGCAGCGTCTGATGAGTCTGTGTTCGTTTCGGAGATTGAGATGAGTAATCTTCGCTGACTGTGGCGCTTTATTGGCGCAAAAGCGGATGTAGTAGAGGAAAAGCTGAGCAGCTTTAGATCGAAACACGATACCGTTAATGATATGAATTGTGTGTGGTTGTATCTTCGCGGTGGAGGCGGTGAAAAAACGAGAAGAAGAAGAAGGAAGGAATGGTAGATGGTGATGATGGTCGAGTACATAAAGAAGGAGGAAGCACCTTGTTGAACAAAGGTCATTTCGAAAGAGAAATTCTCTGTTGTTTTTGCCTGGCTACTTAGCGGGAGTTGAATTGGACACCTTCACGTAATTATCGCCTCTTTTCAGTCATTCGCAGAACCAACCCCCACATTTGTACGTTGATAGCTGGACAGAACAAAGCTATCAAATGCAGCATAATAGCTGCAAGGCTACTAGTGAAAGCGACAACCATAATGCAGCTCAGTACTACAATTATCATCGGTGCAAAACTAGATCATATGCTCCAACGGGTTTTCCATTGTTTGCCATTGCGTTGAAAATGATTGTTTTTCAATCTGAATTCATGTCTCTGGTGTGTTGATAATTTTCTTGGCAGGAATAGCTGTATTCAGTTGAAACATCATATACATATGTTATTGTTTTTTTTTAAATTGATTATTTTCTGTAACCAAAAATTAAAACTTCGTTTTGACGAAACTCTCAACTCGCCCAGGCTAACTATCACCACTTTTGATAATGGATAATCATTCAGCATTAGTTTGCGTGGGTGCCTTGAGGGTTATTTTCTATTTTCTAATGTTGTTTATTTTTGGGATACGCCCAATACTATTCATGCATGTAACTTCCTTTGCGATTCTTCATGTAGTTGAAAGTTATTTAGGTAAAGGTAAGGCATTCTTTTGGAGATTTTATATTACTAATGCCTCGTAACAGTTTTATTTTCAGTCAGTTTGGGCACAAAAACTGAAGTAGATTACAAACATGTTAAGTTACATAACATTAAAGTTAAAATTACGTGGAGCCAAGAATATCGATAAGTTACAACGTTGCTAAGAAGTAGTATCAATATCTTTTTTTTATATTTTCTCTCTACTTCGAAAATGGGCAATGACTAAGATCTTGAGGTGGAAAATAATCCCATGTAATTTTTGTACTGATGAATGTGTTTTTTTTTTATTATTTCACATGTCCAAAGAGAACTTTAGGCAGATTTGAAAAAAACAAATGTAAAGTTTAGAGGAAACTTAGGATAAGTTTAACATCCATTCAGGGCTGGTAGCGAATCACTTTTCAATGATTTGATCACTATTTGTAAGACAGGCACTAAAAAGCAATTATTGTCATCGAAAAGTCACTACTTTTCTAAAATTGGTCACTTCAGCGATTTTCCAGGCGAAATGACCTACCGACAAACTTCGAGTGTCTCCGATTTAATTGAAAATTTGTACATACGTTTTACTCACGAAAGTAAGTTTTTTCCACCGATGCAAAAAAAAATTGAACTCAAGAATCAGTTTTAAAAAGGGCGCAAGCATTTTGAATAGCACTTCAGCACCTCTGGTTGTACAAAAAAACAGCCTAAAAACAAGTTGTGACCCTATGTGTGAAGGTTGTGACAACAATTCGGAAAAAAAATCAACAACTAAAATTTTGCAACGCAAAATAAGCAAAAACTAAAGAACATAAAATCGTCGATTGAAAAGAAAGTAGAATTTAAGATTACCTTTTAAAGAAGGGTTGAAGATTCTTTTTTAACGGTCGATGACCGTTTCTTAATAATAAACAAAAAGAACGCAGTCTTAGTCACCTTCCATCAAACTAGACGGCTGCCGACTGATACCTCAATCAACAACCGCCGCACTCTTTATTCATTCCAGGTATATACAATTTACAATCTTCTTCAATAACAATATACCTATGCCAGCAAATCTACCTCGCTCCAACTCTCCAAACTCGTACCTGAAGGTTCGACGATACCTGAGCGTTCAACTCCACCTATCTTCCAACAGTCTTTACCCAGTATTCTATGATTTCTACCCGTGAGCTGTATAATAATTTCTGACTCGGTTCTGAATTAATCCAGTATCTACCAAACAGTAAATGCAGAAAGGTTGCTAGTAGCATAGTGATTATAGTAATTTCAGCTCATAATCCTGTGTTTTTGAACGAGATCTAGTGTTGTTTGATAACATAATAATTGTAAAGGAAAGTGAAACACGTTTTGGTGCAAAGGTAAGTTTTAAATACACATTTTAATTATATGTTTTGTGATATTTTCGTACAAAACGGAAAATATTGTCTATGTTACAGATTACAAAATGAGTAAAATAAAATGTATTCGCCCATTCAAAGACATTCAGTGTTCGAAAGAGCTGCGATATCTCACGGATGGTATCATCCAAAAACTAAAATCAATTGGATTTTCCAAGGTATCCACACTCAACACCAAGGATTTTCGTATTTGTTCGTCTTGCCGTCTACATATTGATTCAAGAGCTCACCTCACCCAAAACGAAGAACAAAGCGTAGCCGGCGGCTCAAGGATGCCAACTGTTCAGACCATACCTGATGTACCTGATTCGCAAAGCTATGAAAGTTTGGTCACGATACCATCAGCGTCAACGCTAAGCACAATTCAATCAAATGAAGACTTCACGATGCCTGTAGACGTCGAAATATTCAACCGAGGAATAGCAGCTATTCGTGTTTCGCCTATAGATTTAGGTAAGGTTAAAAATGTTCACTATCCTGAAAAAAAGTGCGCTGAAATCGTTGAAGGTGTACGAAGAAATCTTTTTAAATTAGACGCTAAAACAGAAAAAGCAAACAAGTTTGATGAAGTCATAGAAAATATGAAAATGAAATTTTTAAATTCAGCCACAAGGCAAGAAAAACTATTAATTTTATCATTGTTACCAAAATCATGGTCAGTACAAAAAATTGTAGACGAATTTGAAACGAGTAGAAATATGGCATCAGATGCAAGAAAGGAAAGAGATAATGTATTTGATTCATCTCAAGGTTCAAGCTCTGGAAAAGCTTTGAGTAATGAAACAAAAGAACTGGTTTTGAATTTTTTTGAGGACGATGATATAAGCCGTGCAATGCCAGGCCAAAGAGATTTTGTTAGCGTAAAGACAGGAAATAAGAGATTAGCTGTTCAGAAAAGATTGTTAATGATGACATTGAGAGAAGCTTTTAATCGCTTTAATGAAATGTACGTCAATGTAAAAATAGGGTTTTCATCATTTGCAAGCCTCCGGCCAAGGCAATGTAAACTATTGATTATCACAGGAACACATAATGTTTGCGTTTGCACTACGCATGAAAATGTCAATTTAATTCTACATAGCTTTAAAAAATACAATGTCTTGAATGATCTAAAAACATTAACGAATAGATTACTTTGCGAAAATAAGACAACTCATTTTCATCTACGAAGATGTAAAAACTGCCCAGATACCTCAGTTTTAGAAGACAGTTTATTGAAACAACTGGAAGAAAACTTTGTTGAAAAGCTTTCATTCGAACAATGGGTTACCACTGACAGATGTGATTTAGAAACTATTGTAAAGCAAACCGATGAGTTTGTTTCATTTTTCAGCTCAAAATTAGAAAGTTTGATTCCGCATGATTTTGTAAAAACCGAACAATCCAATTTTTTGAAAACTACAAAACAAAACTTGCAAGATGGTGAATTTTTAGCTATTTGTGACTTTTCTGAAAATTACAGCTTCATTTTGCAGGATGAAGTTCAATCACACCATTGGAACGTGCAACAGGCCACAATCCATCCTTTCGTAATATATTATACTGAAAATATGCAAATTAAACATTTTAGCTTCATTATAATTTCTGAAGAACTGATTCAGTCGCTGTTAATTTGTTTATTGATAAAATGATAAACTTTTTACAAATTGATCAAAATAAAAACATTAAAAAAAAATTATTTTATGTCAGATGGTGCTGCTTCACAGTATAAAAACCGAAAAAACTTTTCTAGCCTTTGTAAATTTAAGTCAAAGTATGGTATTGACGCTGAATGGCATTTCTTCGCAACATCGCACGGAAAAGGTCCATGCGATGCTATTGGAGGTACGATAAAACGCATGGCTACCAGAGCAAGTTTAGCCAAAGAACGCGAACACCCGATAAAGACTGCAAGAGAGTTGTTTAATTGGGCAAACAAACGAAAAGAAGAAGAACTTACAAAGTTGTCATTTTGTTATTCTACTACAGAAGAATACGAAAATATGTCTTTGCAGCTAAATAATCAATATGATAATGCAAAAACAATTCAAGGAACTCAAAAATTCCACTCATTTCTTCCTCTATCAGAAAATACAATAAAGGCAAAGCTTTATTCAAACTGTCCTGACAATGATGCCAAAATATTCGATATTGTTAAGAAAGTTGTGTAAACAATAATTTTATAAAAATACAGGAATAAAAATAAACTGATGATATCCAACATATAATGTTATTTTTTATTGCGCACAATCACCATCCCTGGAAAATAAGCTTAATTCGCTCTTTTGAATCTTGCTAATTGAGGAGCTTGCATTTGCAGTTCTCAAAAAGGTGTATCTCGAAATCGAGTTGTCTCATCGGTTTGATGTCTGGGGCAATGTTCGGCAATAGAGAGAAAATATGCACAGTATAAACACATCCAGTTTAAATGGATTAAACTGTTAGGCGATATGCAAGAGTTGAATGCACATTTTCAACACAATACACCAAAAATAACTGGAAGAAATCATTGTTCCTGATAGTGGGATTTTGTAACTTGTTTTTCAAATTACTTTTAAGGCAGAGAATTTCACTCGAATCTTTAAGCTGTCAGTGTCATTTTAACTCAAAATTTTCCAATCTTTCCGAAAAAAATACTTTTGAAACTGAAAAAACACGGAGTACATCCGAAAAGGGCCAAAACTTATTATGTTATCAAAAAATCAATATTGAATCAGTAATATCTTCTAAACGGTGCATCTTAGAAAAATGTTACCGAAGTACTTTTTGTTTGCAAATTTGATGTACTTTCATAAAATTAGGGTGACAAACTTTTTTGACTTTTCTTAATAGCTTTTTTGAAAATTGTAATTTTTTTAAAATTTTTTTTTTCATTGTAACCTATTTTTCTCCAGAACAACTCACTGTGCACTAGATAGCATTTAAAGTCAGCTATAACATAAGAATAATTAAAAAATTATTGACAGGTCACTTTTAAGGGAAAATCTATATTTTAGTTCAAAATACAAAAACCAAACTTTTTTTTTTACGGTGCATATTTTCTCCATATAGCACCAACAATTGTCTAAAACTTCGCCGAAGACACCAAACCAATCGGACAAACCGTTTCCGAGATACAATTTTTTGAAGATATCATGTGCATTTTTCATAGGCCCTTCTCATAAGTAAGGTTAAATTCAAAATGGCGAACCAAGTATGCAAAACGGCGTTTTTCTTCCCCAAAAACGTGTATGCAAGGTTTCATGCAAATCAAAAAATATGAAAATTACTCGTTGCTGAAATGATATGGAACCGCTCATTAACGAAAAACCCAAATCTCTCCATTCGAACGGTGGCTCGTAAAATAGGGATGTCGCCTGGTTTTGTCCAAAAATCAAAACAACGTTTGGGACTTAAGTCGTATAAAGTAAAAACAGTTCCAAATCGCAACGACAAGCAGAACTTGGCATCAAAATCACGGGTTCGATGTTTGTACTGCGAATATTTGACGAAGTTTTCATGCGTTGTTATGGACGATGAAACTTATGTCCTGGAGGATTTCAAGCAGCTTCCAGGGCTGGATTTTTATTCTGCTATGGCCAGAAATGCTACAGCTGAGCATTTCAGAATGGAGAAGGCATCGAAATTTCCCAAAAAATACATTGTGTGGCAAGCAATTTGCACGTGTGGCAAAAAAAAGTAAATTTTTCGTCACTACAGGCACAATCAACAAGTAGATCTATCAGAAAGAGTGTCTGCAGATGCGATTGCTACCCTTCATCAAAAGTCACAAAGAAAAACTTTTATTCTGGCTCGATTTGGTATCATGCCACTATGCTAAAACTGTGATGGATTGGTACCAAGCAAATCAAGTGAACATTGTACCAAAAACCTCAAACCTGCCAAATTGCCCAGAGCTAAAGGGTGTCCACGATGAAATTGCCACACACAAAATTGATTCGCAAAATTCGAGTTTTCATCCGATTGCCATCAAATTTTCAGGGATTGAGAAATAACTATTAAACTTCATTTTTCCATTTTACTCAAATTTCATTTACAGTCCATACGCAAATGCCCGCACCTTGGCCTTAACCCCGGCCATAAGATTCTGCACAACCTGTGAATCAACCGTTTTTTGCATGTAAACCCATACTTTCTTCAGTTCCTCGACTGTCTTCACTACCTTAGGTCGTTTAAGAAGGTGCTGCTTCATAATCGCCCAGTACTTCTCGATGGGGCGGAGCTCCGGAGTGTTGGGAGGGTTGAACATTTTCGGCACGAAATTGACCTTATTGTCCACATACCACTTCAGCACGTCCTTGGAGTAGTGGCATGAGGCCAAATCCGGCCAGAAGATTGTTGGGACGTTGTGGGCCTTCAGGAGAGGAAGCAGCCGCTTCTGGAGGCATTCTTTTATGTACACCTGTCCGTTCATCGTGTCCTGGGTCACGAAAGGTGCACTCCGCTTCCCGCACGTGCAGATGGCTTGCCAAACCATGAATTTCTTCGCAAATTTGGACATCTTTTGAGTGCGGACATGCTCCGGAACGCTGAACTTATCCTTGGCCGTGAAAAACAGGTTGCCGTGGATCTGTTTGAAGTCGGCCTTCACATATGTTTCGTCGTCCATGATGCAGCATTCAACTTTCGTAAGCATGTTGAGGTACAACTTCCTGGCACGGGTTTTGGCGGACTTGTTCTGCTTCTCGTCGCGATTAGGAGCCTTCTGTACCTTGAACGTTCGAAGCCCAGCCTTAGTTTTGGCCTTCTGGACAAAACTTCGGCTTAGGTGCAGCTTCTTAGCCACATCCCGAACGGAGGCGTCCGGATTTCGGTTGAAGGCCCCAACTACACGGTTGTGATTTTTGGTGTTGTACAGAATACTTTTTCCTTCACTTCTGGGCTTCCGATCGGTGGTCAACCGTTCCTCGAACCGCTTAATCACTCGCGACACCGTGGAATTCGCGATTCCCAACGTTTTAGCGATGGAACGATGCGAGAGATCCTTGTTCTCGTGATGAATGCGCAAGATTTTATCACGCACGAACTGTTCTTTCAAATCAATTTCCGCGAGTTTTGATCACAGGACTTTAAAACTTGCAGGATGTAAATAATGCACTATGAACTAAATCCACCCAAATTTCCAATAAATTCTACCCAACGGTTGAAAAGTTAGAGCAATTTCATAGTGTGGCAATTTCATCGTGGACACCCTTTACGACCAATCGAGAGATGGTGGGCTCTGATGAAACGGAAGTTTTCTTGAAAGAAGCAAGGAATCAAGCACATCAAACACTTCCAGTAAATTTGGACAAAGACGGCTTCTACGATTTCTAAGGAGTCTGTACAAACCCTAATGGAAATTTATGTTTTATTCATGTTTAGAGGTGTCCGGATTATTGCGGATACAGACCTTAAGTAAGGTCTACGCGAATTTTCCCGAAATCCAAAATAATTCGATTTACGAAATTGGATGGGACTGTTCAAGTGATTCCAAAAACACAACCTTTTCAATGCCAATCTCAATTAAAAACTTTTTGAAGTTGAAACATACTCAGAACTATAAACTTATACATCCCGGGCAAAGTAAGTAAGCTTCTTTTATGTGAACCAATTATTTCCGACTGTTTGATCTTTTTTCGGGTTCAAGCTACCGGATGTGTCCACAACGTAGAAACGAAAAAGGAAACCCTAAATCAATAACCGAAAGGACGAAATTTCCATACACTGAATTTTAAAACCACCAACAATAGCGTGCAGATCTATCGCAGGCGTATGTGAGGTCGACCTTTTTTCGGATGCGTCGAGGCATGAATTGATCGAAAGATTACCTACTTTATCCCCCGGATGGAACAAGCGCATTCAAAAACACCCTCGATGGGGATTTTCTCCTCGAAATGAAGCCTGCATCCCGCGTGGTTGACGCGATTGATCCATGCTGTGGCCATTAAATATTCATGCGCGTTTCCTCCTCCCCGTTGAGGACAGAGGATATACATATTGGAGGTGTTATGCAAGGATGTTGGGAAATTGGATGAAGTGAATTGATCCGTTAAGTGAAATGTGACTATTAAAAAAAAAGATCCCGCATCCCGCAATATTTGGATGAATAGGTAACCAAACTGACAAAGAACGGCGGATGACGAAAATTGTCTTCTTCTAGGTAGGTTGAAACCCAAACGAAGAATTGTCTATTCGATGTGTGGGTTGGCAACTACCGTTGTTTATATTTGCTGTCAGCAGTAAAGGAAAATAAAATACTTCATACTACTTATAGGTTAGGTGGTAAAATTCTACCCTCCAATTATGACCAGTTGTCGTAATACAAATGATGCCAACTGGTTGGCACATGCTCATTTGCTTGGTTGTAAACAGACAGGCATGTTGTATAATCAGCACCCGGCTCGCAACCGAGTAACCTTCCTAAAACGAAAGCACTGACTTTGCTGAATTGTGATTCTACGAACCATTCCTAGGCAGATTGGATTTCGCTCGAAATTTATTCTTTGCTTCCAATACATTTCTAATCTTGCGAAAAAGTTATTAAGTTTAAAGAGAGAGAGTCTTAAAATCATTCGCTAGAATTGAGTGCGAGAATAATTTAGCGTTGATGAGTGCTTAACGCTTGTTGGCCTTTTTCCTTCGGAGGAAAACACTTCAATCAACTTCTGACGAGTTTCCACTTCTCAGCACAAATAAATTACCTTCATCAAATAGCAACTCTAATCACTTCTTATAAATAACGTAAATTTTCTTCTCTTTCTCCTCCGCAGGTAAGCAGTTCGGCAAATTATGGTTATCATTGTGTCTGACATTGGAAAAACAACAAGTTCAAGGCCGTCCACCCACTTTCCCGTCATCGTTGAATACCATTGAAAGATTGAATTTCTATTCGTACGAGTAAACGATTTCCAGTAAATGTAACCGAAGTAACTGCCCGCCGCCACCGGCAGACCTTCGCGGTCTGTATCGTTCTCTACCATCCGACCATCCGATCCGTCTAACTCTGACGCAATGTGTAGGTAACTATATAGGTACCATCTATTTTATTGCTAGTGCTTTTTCACATTCCAACACGGTCCAAGTGGCTGGTTGTTGTGTGGTACCACTGGCAATAAACCATACGGTGGCCGAAAGGGGTAGATAACCGCACCGGATCGGCAGAAGTTCTACTGCCATGGGTTCGGGTGTTGGTAAACTATCGCGGAACGCGGTACTAACGGGAGGGGAAGTGGCAGAAGCAGAAGCCGATCGCACACAATAGATAGCGATAATTGTCTGACGAAATTTCCCAAATTAAATTGCGATGAACTCGGTTGTTGTTGATGATGATGATGATGACTTGAATTGAACGGTGTGCGGCACAAGAATGAGCACATTTTGTTTTTAGATTCGTACAGGAGACTGGACACCGGATGACAACTCGCGCGAACTACGCAAAACAGTCGTTAATTTTACCTTTGAATTGACTTAAGTTAAAATATTAAGTTAAGTGGCAATGTGGATGTTTTCTCAGAGCCTATCTTTTATCTGCTGAATCGAAAACGATTGCGTTCAGTTTGATTCAGTTGAGCGAAATTTATTGAATTACACTCACTTCTTGAAATCATACCTTAAACATAATTAAACATTTCAAATAATGTTCTAACATGACGTTAAGTAATTTAATGCAACATCAAAACATTAAGTGTCATTTCAAACTGTATCTCGGCTCTGATCATTCCAGTTGATTGCATTCACTGAGTCAAATGAATTTCGTTCGGCGTATTCAAATCGCTTGCGTTCAGTGGCAACGCATTCATTCAAATGTAAAGTCTAGATGAAAATTTGTTTTGTATGATTCTGTTTTCCTCGTTTATTCTTTCTACAGTTTTCGTTTTCGAGGATTCGTGTAGAACCGTTTGATAGGAAACATCACACTCGTTCACTATCAACCGAGGATAGCTATTTTATAACGGTGGTGCTCATGCGAGTAAATGAATTTTCCCATGCCTCCATCACACTTTAAGAGGGCCCCAGCAGCATCCTTTCTGTTGACTCTCAAACGTTATTAAAAATTACCTTTTCTTTTCAATAATAAAGAAACTAGCATCACACTTTGTTAGGGACCCGAACAGCTTTCTTACTGTTGATTTAAATCATTCCTAACTGTTCCTTTCACAACGTTGTCAGTGAATATAAAACATCCCATTTGAGAGTCCCCAGCAGCTCTCTTAATGTTAACATAAATCGATCCAAATCGACTCCCAAGCGCCATTAAAAAAATACCTTGTCTCCCAATGAAAGACCACTATCACATTTTATGAGTGGACCCAACAGCATCCCTACTGTTGATACAAAGCGGCTTTCAAGCGTTATTAAAACCTTTTCTTCACAATAAAAAACCACCATCACGCTTTTTGAGTTACACCAATGGCATTCTGTTAAAATTGGTTCAATACGGCCATCAAGCGTAGTTAAAAATTGTGTTTTCCAAATGAAGTTAATCATCATCACACTTTTTTAGTGATCCCAACAGCATCCTTACCGTTCGTTGAAATCGGTACTAATATTTAATTATACATTTATGCACCTTCTTGAAACCAACTAAACGAAAAGAATTTGAAAATATAGATGAACAAGAAAACAAGAATTCCAGTTATTACTAGTGAAAGCTCAGAGGATTCGTCCCCAAGCTACAAAAAATGGCATTATTAGTTGTAGTAACTTGTAGATTGAGACTCAATTGAGTCAAATTCAGGTTATTTAAACCGATTTCCAACAACTGATGTGATAGAAAGCCACCACCAGTGCAGGACTTGCCATAGCGTTCCTCCCAATGGCAAGATCATATACCTGTAACCCTCACTATTCCTTTGTATGAAGGGCTAAAAAATTTAAACGAAAAGATATTTAATTTGTTTATTTTTTAGGATCAACAGACTATTCTATAAGCCGAAGAAAGCAGTTTGAGTGGTCAAAGAGCCCAGTTTGATGATTCCTGAAATAAATGAAGTATCTAATCATAATTCCTACTAAACAAAAATATTTAAATACAATTATATACTGCTTATAATCACATGTCAGCCTTCTATGAATTGTAGTTATTATGATTTTAACACTGTTTCACTGTTAAGCCGAAAAGCAGAAAAACAAATTGAGCATTACAAGCATTAAATTGTCATTCTGCTTGACGGTCTTAAATACAAAAGTAGTTTGAAATGCAAGGATGATCCTAAAGCGTGCTGAAATTGTATGTATGTATGTATGGTAGCCACCATCCCTTCTAGCCCTTGGCTTGGATGCAGCTCCACTTAATAGCAAGATCGAATTGAGCCACCGATATGAATTCACAATATCGCTGTATGAAGGGCCAAAAACGGAGGGGTGGACCCGTAAGTAGAGACACTTACACGAAATCCACGGGAAATTAAGAATCTCCTTCCAACGATATGATCCAACAAATCGAACAACACAATTCGCAATACTCATTAAGCTTTCTACAGGATGGCTTGTTAAGAAGGGCGCGTCACTCTCCCTGAAACTGTTGGAGTAGAACTCGCAGCACCACAATCGAATCGGTAGGATTAGAAATGAAATGTTTGTTCCCTCCTAGACTCAGGCAGTCAATCAAACCATCGTCCAGTTTCAGCTTGAATGATACCCTGGTGCTCCCTCCCAACCCAGTATTTATTATATATATAATCATAATATTCAATTTATGTTGTATGTAGTAGAGCAAAGAAATATACTTGAATATTTAATTAATATGTCATAGTTGCAATAATAATAACATAAAGCTTGTTGCATCTTTACAGTTCAATCAGTGGCAGATGAATGTTACTCTGAAATGTGAAGATCATTCTGCAAATAAATAAAACAGTAAACATACATTTAAAATTAAAAAATATGTTGTATTCATGACATATGGATAAACATAAACATCAGATTTGAAGAGCATTTAAAAATTTTATTTATATTCAATGATCTACATTAAAAGAAAAACATCTCAAGATACAATGAAATAAAATAACTGTACTATCTGGAATCAATTTCCTGCAACCTTGAAGTATTAAATTTCATCAATTATTATTATTTTTTTAAATAAATAATTTTATGATTATAAAAATATGCAGTGATGATATGATGAAAATAATACGATGTTGTAATGAGATACTAAATAATATACATATTAAAATAAAATGCAGCTATTTGCCTCTTCTGCTGCGAAGTTAGATGAAATGTCGAAAATTTCTAAAGTGATGTAATGAAGGAAAGTTTATCTCCGGGCAGGCTGCAGAATGGCAAAGGAAATTTAAGCTAACAGTAAGCCAAAATAAATTTCATATGATTATGATTACTGCCCAAAAAGGGAAATCCACAAAAAAAGAAAGAGAAAAATAGGAAGAAAATTTGAATTCTCCGATAACTCTTGAATCCTACTAAGCCCATGGATACTCCTTTATAAGGCTTTGTGCACAAATTACGTAACGCAAAAAACCGGGTTTTTGGACCCCCTCCCTCCCCTATGTAACAATAAGTAACGCGTGACCAAACCCCCCCCTTTAATTACGTAACGCTCACGGACCCCCCCCCCCACAATTTCTCAATTGTGATAAAATCATCACAAAAACTGTTATTGTTGTTGTTTTTATGTATAATTCTAATATACTTGATATTAGTAAAGATTGCAAACATCATTCAATTAATTTCATTTAAGTATCTTAAAGCTAATATAACGATTAGGAAAAACATTGCACTTATTGTACTGCATTTGTTCAGGTTAATGAATGTTCATAAAATTGTTCCACATATTAGTTCAACAAGTGTATTCAAATGTTCTAAGTTCTAACAGAACATCATAATTGATTCAACAAAATAATTTGGTAACATCAACAATCAGCAAAAAATTCAACAAAATTTCTTATAATTTCAATGGTTCTAATATAAAAAAAACAACCGGTTTGGTCGAATCAATGCAAAGGTGCATTGTTTCCAAAAAGCTTATTTTTTTATTCAACAATAAATGCTTTTTGTTTTCAATAGAAACGTCCTTTGCACGCTTTTAGAAACTAAACAAAATTGTTGTTGGTTCAAAAATAAATAAATATTATGTGTAAGCCGTGAGTCAACAATAAAATTTGTTAAATCTATACAGAACAATATATTTCGCAGCGTGTAGATGTGCGATTTATGGAAAATTGCGCCAATTTGTGATACAAATCGTCATAAGATAACTTTCGTTTGGTAGATCACATTTAAATAGTACACTGAAAATTAATTTTCGTTTATATTACGATCGAAAGAAGGACTAACAAATCTATTCGTTGTTTTCTGCAACGAAACTGATTTGTACTTTTCACGAAGCTGCCTTCGTATCAAAACGCGCAACTGTCAAAAGCACAAAGCATTTGTTGACACAAGAAGAACATTCGTTCATTCTACTAAAACAATACAAATAGCTACGGGTAATTTGTTACCAACAAAAAATAAACGGCTCCTGAGTGGTTGCATGAACTACTGACAGTTCTACTCTATCGACTTAAAATATATTTGAAAAAAAAGGCCACCACGAGGAGTTATTCTGCTCTTCACGAAATTAAATGTGCATTGTACAATAAAGGTGTAATGATAGCGTTTTGTTAGAAGACAAGCAATATTAATGTTTCATATAATTTACGAGGCATTTGTTCTATGTGCATAATCCATGTCTACGAAACGAGTGAAAGCTAATTTACGAAAATTAATTTTTAGTTTGTGTCTCCATTTATCGAAGGTTTAGAATTTGGTCAGAAATCAAAAGATAGACTTAATCCATTTTCCTTAAAATTTTAGATGCACCACTTGGCCATAAATATGCTTCTATTATGGCCACTCCTATAAGAAACACATGCAATTGGCCATGAAAGGAACCAAAATTTAAAACTGTCGCGATAATTGGTGCAGTGTACCAGTTATGGCAAACGTAATTAATAATACAAAAATAAAGTTTTGGCTCAGTTTAGAAATTTGTCTTCAAAATATAAATTGAAACCTTTCATTTGACGTATTTTTCAGAATATTTAAACGTTCTCAACTAGTATAAATTAACCCTTTTCTACTTGATGTAGAAGGAGATGTTCACTCATCACCATGAGGCACCAAGTGTGGACAGTAATGTTTGCTAGAATGGCACATATGAAGAGAAAGTGTTGAAAGTCCCGTCAGTGTACGGTAGGTTGGAAATAGAATAGAAGTATTGAAAATTGAGCGAAAGGGCATGAGTAAAGTAGTACTCGAACCAAGGACGTTACTAGTGCCTAACATCCCACTGCGGGGTAGATCAAAGCACGAATGAATCCGCCACCTCAACAGGCTTTTCTACTTGCTACTTGTTACTTTGCTTGGCACACAGGAAATTCAATTGATGCAAATTGGTATTCACTTTTAATTTTTTTTTCAAATTTGTCATTTTGTTACGTAACGATTTTAAAACCCCCCCTCCCCCATATGTCACAATAAGTAACGGTTGCTCAACCCCCCTCCCCCCCCCCCCTTCATGCGTTACGTAATTTGTGCACAAAGCCTAACTGTGCAGTAGAAAATGAAGGATCATAAACAATTTTAGTTTTTAAATCATAAAATTTGTTTGGATAAAGAAGGAAAAAAAAAGTATAGTAGAATCTGTAGTATGGGCTACCGCATAAATGTGAAGCTGAAATAGCATAAAAAGTATTGCGAAAGGGTGTTACAAACAAAATGATAACAAAAGTTATATCTGAACTGTCTGCATGTCTGCTGGTTGTGGTCCTGCTGAAATTGTAGACAGACCTGCATTATCATAGGAAATCATCACGAAGGAAAAAATATTTTAAGATTACTATACCATACTTGGGAACTCCATGGATGATCTGAAATTATATACCGTATAAAGAATACTTCCATTTTTTGTAGTAGGGTAAGATTTCAGCATGCACCTTCCTTACCCGGTTCGCGCTGCCTACATCGCCTTGGTGCGACTGCCACCTAATGTATAGTTGACGCGATACAGCGTTACTTACTCAACCGCCGTTTGAGCCGCCCCTCCTTGGTGGACAGACGCTCGACACGCACCTCCTCAATCTAGCTGAAGTCAGAAGGATCCTAAAACGTGCTGAAATTGTTAATTAAATAAGAATGGAAAATATGCCCTGCTTGTACACGATCTTCAGTTACTTCGCTATAGTCAAATTAACAACATTGCCCATTCTACGTCAACATGCTGTTTTCCATGTTGCTTCATGCTAAAATGTGTAGAAAAATACTGTGGAAAAATTTATTCATGTAATATAACCACAATGAAACTGACTCTTTGCTTCGGGTCTTGACAAAGAATCCCTACTGAGCCCTTGCGGTACGTCAAGCCGGCCAGCTGAGCGCATGAGGCTTCCAACAAATCGATCACGTCTACACATTCCTACCCTTTCGTTATTTAACCTACATTCGGGCGGGGCTGGTGCCGGTATTGCCTTAATTTAGGATCACCAGTTTTTACACATTGAGGATGTATGATAGTCTCAAGCATTATCTGTTGGTTCTCGATGTAATTACAACGGATCTGACAATATCGGTAGCATCCTCAGGCAATCAATTATACTCATGATCATGATCATTAAATTGAACTTAAATTTGCGATTAGGCCCTCGAAGGATATGAGATATAACTTGATTTGCCGTTATATGCGTTCTAAAATGCTTCAAAAATATTCAGAAAAGAAAAAGAAAAAAAAGTAGGTTTTAGAATGAAGTTCAACTTAATTTGTCAACAAGCATCTCTGAAGACCTTCTTTAGAAGACCTTTTTTTTTTCTTTTTCAGTTCTCCCAGTAAACAAAGTTTTTTTCACACGGCTTTTTTTGCACGGATTCCGAAATTAACGCGGTTTTTTTGCACGGTTTTTTTTTCCAATCCGTGTATCTCATGCTCAATTTTTCATTCTCACTAGTTCAACGTTAAGGTTCATCTTTTGAAATCCAAACAAAAAGGTTCATCTTTTGAATGCCCTTGAGCTTCTGAACAGCTTTGCCGAAAACTAGAACTTTCCATCTTATCAGAATAACGAGGTAGAACAAGTTGAAAATGCTCAATTCTGTATGCTTACTACCGCCACGTAGCGGTGGAATTTCGTACAAAACGGTTCACTTTTCCTTGACCTTCAGAACAACTTTGCCGATAACTAGAACTTTCTATCTTATCAGAATCACGAGATAGAACAAGTTGAAAATGTGTAATTTTGCATTCTCGCTAGCGCCACGTAGCGGTAAAATTTCTAACAGAACGGTTCATCTGTTGAATGTCCTTGACCTTCTGAACAACTTTGCAGATATTAAGAGTCTCGAGATATACCATGATGAATGTACCTGTATTATCCCCACTTATCCCTACACACATTCATTCCAGTCCTATTTTGTGTCTTGGACCTTGTTGGACAAAAGACTCAACATGCTATCGCATTTTTTTTACACGGATTCAGGAATAAGCACGGTTTTTTAAACACGGATTTCGGAATTAACGCGGTTTTTTTACACGGTTTTTTACACGTTTATTTTTACACGGTACGTATCCCCTGTTTTTTTAAAAAAAACCTTAGTGTAATTTACTAAGTCCAAACTAAACTACCAAGTCTTCTAAACTAAGTGTAAACGAAACTCTGAAAGATAGTACAACGGAAATGTTCGAAAAATCCTACACCAAGATAACATCTACCAGCGCAACATTACCTCAACATTGACCAAGGGGCTATTTAAAACACGTAGACTTTTCTTCTGCGTCTGACAAAGTCTACGCTTCATTCAAAATTTCAAAAAAATGTATAGATAAAAGTCTACGAAAAGGTATAGGGGTCTGATATACAAAAAAAGTGAGTACGTAGTTTATGAACAGGCCCCAAAATCGACGCCAAACTAGGCTGACTTTGTTCCAACATCAGGTTATTTTGTTACTTATAAATCCGAGTAGACGCAGAGAACAAAACAAGATCCAAGCCAAGGAAAATTTAATATTAACTAGATTTGAAACTATTCTGTTCTCCTACCAAACAATTCGTGTTATTTTGTTCTTGTTGTTTAAGCTTTTAATCAAATAAAAATAAATACAAATTTAGATGTTTTGAATATTAATTTTTAATAATAAAACTACAGGGTACAGCACCATTGGGTTGTTCGGAATGATGACGTAGAACTACGCAACTAAATGTAAGAAATTCAGATTGTGCAATGCAATATTCTTTGAATTAATCCTTCAGGCCTAAAATTTTGCAAGCCTATTATACAAGCAATTTGGTGTATTCTTATTAAATTAGTACTCAGTAACATAGAAATGATTTAAAAAAGTAGGATTTTTTTTATGTGTTAGGTCGACCAAACTGTCCTGAATAACCCAGAAAGCTACTGTTACAATTGTAGAATTCAAGTTTTGAATGACCTCAAACTAACAAGATTATCCTAATGACTGGTGACCTTACAGAAGATTCACTGAATGTGTGTCCGTTGCACAGATATTTCTCAATGTGCATATCTTCACTTTTCATGGGTTATAAAGCTAATGTTACGACTGTGATGATAGATGGTTGTATATCACGGCCGTTTTCTAACAAGTCTGGAGTTCCACAAGGTAGCAATCTCGGACCGCTATTGTTTATCTTGTTTTTCAATGATGCCGCTCTGATTTTGGGCGAAAGTTTCAAAGTGGTCTATGCAGATGATTTAAAGTTGTACATCGTAGTGCGCACGCAAGAAGACTGCTTACTTTTGCAGAATTCGTTGAGTTCATTTTCTGAGTGGTGTCAGAGAAACAAACTGATACTTAGCGTGGATAAATGTCAGGTAATCACATTTCACCGTATGGAAAATCCAATTTTGTTTGACTACTACGTTAATGGCAATACTCTCAGTAGAGTGACCAGTGTGACTGATCTGGGTGTTCAGCTGGATTCAAAAATGACTTTCGAACTACACCGTTCTGCGATGATATCAAAAGCAACTCGACAGTTGGGCTTTATTTCCAAGGTAGCGAAGGGTTTTTCGGACCCACATTGCTGGAAATCATTGTACTGTGCACTTGTCCGTCCAATTTTGGAAAACGCATCGGCGGTATGGCAGCCTTACCAGGTCACGTGGTGCCTCAGAATCGAACGAGTTCAGAAGCGGTTTATTCGTTTGGCTCTGAAAAACTTGCCGTGGCGAGATCCTGACAACTTGCCACCGTATCCTGATAGATGCCGACTACTAGGTTTGGACACGCTTGAACGACGTTGAAAAATACAGCAGTCGTTGTTTATTGCTAAACTGTTGAATGGTTCAGCTGATGCCCCCGAGCTGCTTTCTATGTTGAACTTTAGGGTACCGAACAGAACC
This sequence comes from Aedes japonicus, assembly GCA_034211315.2. Classification (NCBI taxonomy): domain Eukaryota; kingdom Metazoa; phylum Arthropoda; class Insecta; order Diptera; family Culicidae; genus Aedes; species Aedes japonicus. The sequence goes on from JASCZW010003556.1 coordinate 69,200, forward strand.
CTACGGAACTCTACGTTGCTGCAACCAATTTTTCACCGGACCGTGTTTGGATACAATGAACCGATTTCAGCATGTATTCGTGCGTTTACTGCAGTCGAAGAGCTATTCGAGTTTGATGAACCATCTGGGCGTTTCGCGAATCGGATAAGAACGGCATTGAACTAGTTTTTAAGAGAAACGTGTTTTTACTAGTTTATTAGTTAAATTTTATTCATTAAGACTACCCATTGTCAGATGAATTATTTTAAATACAAATACAAATACAAATACATATTGTTCCTCAACATACTCCAAAAACTTACTGTTACAACTGTAGTTCTTATGTTCTGAACTCAAGGATAGTTTGGATAACCTCGATCATCCCTGTTTATCTCGTAGTGTTTGTTGTGTTCTAAAATTTTCACTAAATATGGTTGAATATATAGCGTTACTTTATATAGTTCAAAACGCGATAGTTACTACTGAGAATCTTCAAAAAGTTTTGAAAGATTCAGCTTCTGGGTGAAATCGCACATAGCTCTCAAAATTGGCATTTCGATCTACTGAAAAAGGTTTTTTTTTGTTGTCCATCTGAAAATAAGGAATCTTCCAAAATTGGTAGTAATTGTATAATGTTTTGGCTAGACAATTTCTCGTTACATAAATATTTAGAGACAACCCACAAACCAAATCGATGAAGTGACAAGCTACAATCCCTCCAACAACCGAAGAAAATTTAAAAAAAATGAACTGGCATATATTGAAGCTTTTCCTTTTGCTTGAACATACCGTCTTCATTATCATCAAAAATAATAATAATAACAACAACAACCAACCGTCGGAAACCCGACTTAGTTTTAATTAATTTTTTTATCGCAATCACAGTCGTCCAAATGTGCGGAATGGGGAAATGAAAATCTTTTTCACTGATCACCGTCGTCGTCGTCGTCGTCGTCGTCGTCGTCGTTGCTGTCTTTGTCTTTTCGCTTCATCCCATTTTATAAGGAAGTTTTTGTTTTGTGTTGCACAGCAACCAACCAACCATGGCAACTTTCCTCCACACCCCAAGGTGCTGATGGTGTTGTGCTCTATTGTCTACTGTTTATTGCTCAGATATATTCAGTACATCTTGGCGCTCTTGCGGCTTTGGTAGACCCTTTTCCTAGCTCCGTCGCTGGTGGAAACGCTGACAACAGCAGTAGCATCAACGTGGCTTGTTAATTTTAATCTCTGTGCTGTGTATAATAACCGTAATATGTATGCTCTCTCTTTGAGTTTTCATTGCTTTGTTACTTTTTCCTCACTCAGCTGTTGGGCAAGCGAATGAAGGTCGTACGGGAAGCAAGCGGACGGTTGCGGTCGATTGTGTCAAAACAAAAAAGCAAAAATATCAAATCAAATTAAGGTTGCCTTGTTCGGTTAGTTTCGGCAAAAAACTTTCTCATGGAATGATTGGAAATTCTTTCTTTTTCAAGTTTGTTTTATACTTTGATCGAACCCACCGTGCGTTTGACCCGGGCAATCGCATTGGAGGACATCCAATTGCCATTAGGAATGATGACGGGGATTCTTCGCCTCGCAACGAGATAATTCGATTCAAGGCAAAGCTGCGAAATTTATCGAAATTATCATCCTCGAGTCTTGGAACGGGGAAAATTGGCAATCATCTGCTAGCACTTTTGCAAATGCATTTTCCACAAACCGACTTCCAGAATCTATAACTTAACCTCTAGGCTCAATTAGACCCGCGATTGTTGGTTGTGGAAATTTTCACGAGATGCAACTTTTCGCGATTGGCACTAAATCTTGCGTCCCAACCACATCGCCCCCATCCCCCCCCCCCTCTTCGTGGGAAGATAATTAAAATGAAAGCGGAATTTTCCTCAGAAGAATTGAGAGAGGAGGAAACCATCCCCTCACTGTCGGGTTCTTAAGTGCACGGCACACATCCTTCTAACCGCGGCAGATTCTCGAATCGCTTAACCAGTCTTACATAAGCGGCAGAAACATTATGACGATTTTGCTCCCGAAAAGATGGTGGATGGGTGGGGGACAAGAGGGGAGATAATGAGCGCGGAAATGCATGCTCAAACATTCGCCCCGCTCAACAGTGCAGCACGTGACTAAATTTAAATTAACTAACTTGGTGCATAAATTTTTCGACGGTTGGGGGCGTGAGGGCGGGGGCAGGTTGGAAGATAAGCGGTGGAAGGCATTAAACTATCTCGTAATCAAACTACGCGCAAGGAATTTCGAAGGAGAATCTTGCTCATTTCTCTGGTGGATAATAATGGAAGTTTTATCTACCGCGTAGGTTCCAATGAGAAAGCCATTAGACTGGTTGTGAAGTTTTCAAAATGAGAAGGTAAGCAACTGTTCCTGATGTTTTTTGAATAAGGGCCAATTTCTTCACCTCCGCTTAGAGCTTAAACCATGTTTAAGCGTATGGGTAAGCACCGCTTAGGAGTTAAGCGGAGGTGAAGAAATTGGCCCTAAAACATTCCTAGCTAAACCTACACCGAAAATAAAATTTAGTTTATTTTACGAAACCTAAGGTAGGACTCACGAATGTATTTGATGTTTTTTGCAACAAAAGTGATTTGTACTATTTATGAATCTATTTTTGTATTCCGTGCCGCACTCGTAGTTGTCAAAAATACGAAGCGTTTCTTTACACAGGAAGAATATTTTCAGTGTTTATTACGAATTTTCGTAGAATTTCGTGCATGTTAACTCATTGCATGGTAGGAGATGAATATTTGCGCCTGTAAAGGATTCGGATGCAAGTTCAAATGTTATTATTCACTGGTAATAAGTAGAAGGAGTGCATGCAGTCCCGTGTGTAATGCGTGACACTCAATTCCGGTTTCATTGGAAATAAAAAGTTTTCAATAACCTTGGATCTGTGCCGGATGAGAGTTCAATGTTTCGGACTTCAAGTTTGTGAATAAAATCCCTACGGGTATTCAGAAGAGCTTCCTTCTGACCCACTTCACTAACAGAATTAGCGGCATTCCAAAATCGTACTCATTACTGAAGTAAGGACTGTACTCGAAAAAAATGCACTAGGCTAAAGTGTTCGCCAAAATTGATTTTAAGTCGGATTTTCTTGCAGGGAATGAACTAATACATATGGATTATGTTTCGGCATAATTACTTCATTCAATTTCCTTTCCATCGCTGAAAGTCCTTACCTTTCCCTTAGGACCCCTCTTTACATTTTGTGCAGTGGTGGAGCCGACCATTTTGGTCACTTTCATCCATTGTTCCTTCAACTCCAGCTCGTTCTTAAACACCTTGGACGATTTTCGAACTTTGGCCTTCATTATGGCCCAAAATCGTTCCACCGGACGAATCTCTGATGAATCTTGGGGCTTGGCGGTTTTTAGTACAAAAATGGCATGATGCCAGGTCCGGCCAGATACGAACCCATGCTTTATTTTGCAGGTCATGCTTTTTTTGCAAGCACCCTAGCACCAACCTTTTCAACCTTTTTAAGCGTTTTGAAACTGTTTTTCAATTTTTAATTATTCCTTTTTTTGGTTTACGCCTTCTGTGCTTGTAGCTCATTTCTAGAAAAAGGTCGCTGGTGTAGATCGTTCAAAGAACAATTCCACAAACATATTGAGAGAATTTTCACTTATGTTCTGAAGCTCAAAACGATCATCCCGTTAGGAGCTCGCTAACGGAAACTTATACATTTTGAAGGTAATTCGTGAAAAGATCTTAGTAAACATCATAAAAACTGTAATAAGTTCTGATGATTCCAAAACCATCGCAAAGAGTATTCTAATCGGGTCCCGCAGAAGGTTTTATAAATTTCTAAACCATTTGCAAAGGTTTTTCTAAATAAGGTCATGAGATTTCACCAGATATTCATGCGAGGTATCACTGAATCGTGTGATTACAGAATTAATTTAGAACTTCTTAAAAAATTCATCCTTAAAAACATCCTGTGCACTTGTTCAAGAACTTCTGGATAATTCTTTTTTGGTCTTCTGATAAAATACCTCAAGGTCGCCTTGGGATTTTTGTTAAAGAAGTAGATCGATGCCTTGTTTATCTTTCGAGATCTTTCGGTGAACTTACGAAACTGATTAATTCGCCTAGTAGCACAATTGTTTCAAACCAGTTGAGGTGACTGGTTTGTGACTCAATCAAGTTGTTGAAACCATTTTTGTTGTGTGTTGCGTGGGTAAATGGTTTTTCTTGCTTGCTTTTCGTAAAACATTCGGGCTAGAAGGCTTTTTAAAAATATAATTTTACTAAGTTTAATATTAAACTTCTTATGTGGTACTCTGGATTTTCCGTAAAAAGTTGTTTTAAATATATTTTTTCATCACAAAAAAATCTCAACTGACTAAGTACATACTAAGTATGTTATAACATAAATGATCAAACTTTATTTCTTTTTTAAAATTATTGAATAGGAAATACAGGGCATTACTTCGTCAGGCCTCGGATTGTCCAAACTGAAACTGTCGCTTTGGAATTCACACCTTCCGTCAAATTGTGTACTGCTATTGTCTCCACCTTATATCATAGTATATGTTGATTCGTTTTTAAATGCTTCGGATATCCTGAGTTTTCTCTGGGTTCCCGCTAACGATTGCCCAATATTTTCAACTGGGGTCAGCTCCCGAGAGCTTGCTGGGCTTCCGTTCTTGGTTCTAACTTACACGTTGTTGGCTGTATACTATTACTGATCAGTTCACCCAAAACACGGATCAACTGTGTTTATTGAAAAAGATAATAAGCGTTCTTGCAAACATTTTTTTTATCAGTTCGTTTATTTGTTAGGCTCAGGCGTGTGTAAAACTTTGCGGAGCCGATATTCAACATTGTAACTAACATTGTTTTATTTTTCGATTTTAGTAAAAGTGAGGTGCCAATTACTCGTGGCTAGCTCGAGGGTAATGGGTCACACTATTGTTTGGAACGGGCTAGGCAGGTAACTTATTTAATTGCTGCTCATGGTTGCGACATCTATCAAATCCTTTCGGGAACTAAGCCGCAGATGGGTGACCACAGTTTGCTGGGCAGGTAGAAGTAGCACGGAAATAAAAGGATAATATAACTGGGATACAATGGCAGGGAATTTAATAGAGTGGTAAGAAGGAGGGTGATGACGTTACACTCTTAGATCAGACAAGAATTTGTAAATCGCTTGCATGTAGGGAAGATCACGCATTCCCAAAACATCTCTTACCTCGCGGAACGGTCGCCTACTCCGGGCCACAAGGGCATCCAATAGTCGTGATCTGGAGGCATCATTATCCGGGCAATGCCAAACTGCGTGAGCGATGTCATCCTTACATAAATTGCTATCGATGAGGTTAATTTTGTAGAGATGTGTGTCTAGCGAGTAGTGGTTGGACATAAGTCTTGACATCACACGAATGAAACTGCGATTTACATCCAGACCTTTGAACCACGATCTCGACGAAACATTTGGAATAATGGAATGTAACCACCGCCCAAGAGAATTACTTGGAAAAATTAAACATGTGAAATTCTTCTTTCAAAAACCTCGCCTTCTTGTGCGCCCACCGTTGCTAGAGAGTCCGCCTTCTCATTGCCTGGAATTGAGCAATGTGAGGGAACCCATACAAAGGTAATTCTAAATGATCTTTCGACCAACGCACACATCTGAGATCTGAGAGTATCTGAGAAGATGAAATAATGGTCTATGGGCATGTCGAAAATTATCCCCAATACCAAAATGATTGCTGCCAGCTCAGCAACACATACACTCAGTAGCAAAAAAAAGCCGAGCAAAATTTTGTTTGTAAAAAACTCCATGTTCTACCTTCTGTAACTTTGTCCATTATCAATATTTTTGGCTGAAAATTTGACAACATTATCAACAATGTATATACTTTATGTGACCAAAATTTCATGTTGATTAAATTTATAAATTCGAAGTTATCATAACATATGTGAAAAAAGTCATTTTTGGACAAAGCAATTTCAAAAATCCGTATTTCTCGTGAAAAATTTAGGTAGCATATTAAAATTTTCCATAGCTTAAAAAGTAGAAAATAATGTGGACAAAATTTGAACTAATTCCATTAAGTGGTTTGAACTACAGCTGGCGTCAAAGTTGACGCACCAACATGAGCATTTCCTTTTTCACCGATACTGACCTTGCTGAAATATCGGTGCAAAAAAAAAGCCGAGGTGAATTTTATTAATAATACTGTATAACACTGTATACGTAATTTTCAAAAACCAATTCATGCTGAATCCCATATTTTCAAAGTTCTTCGTGGCTTACACTAGTTATTTGGGATATTTATCGCGTAACAAATCATGTGTATTAATAAGATGAATTCACCTCGGCTTTTTTTTTTGCACCGATGTTTCAGCAAGGTCAGTATCGGGTGAAAAAGGGAAATGCTCATGTTGGTGTGTCAACTTTGACGCCAGCTGTAGTCCAAACCACTTTATGAAAACAGTTCAAATTTTGTCCACATTGTTTTCTGTACTTTTTTAAGCTATGGAGAAATTTTTAATATGCTACCTAAATTTTTCACAGAACTACGGATTTTTTAAATTGCTTTGTCCAAAAATGACTTTTTTCACATATGTTATGATAACTCCAAATTCATAAATTTTATCAACATGAAATTTTGGTCACATAAGTTACATACATTGTTTATAAAATTGTCAAATTTTCAGCCAAAAATATTGATTATTGACAAAGTAACAGAAAGTTGAACTACGCGGTTTTTGGAAGGCAAATTTTGCTCGGCTTTTTTTTTGCTACTGAGTGTATGGAACAAGGTTCATGAAGTTTCCGGAAGGCATTTCTTGCCATCATTACTTCACATCAATTTCTACTTTATAAGGAGTCAAAGTAGCAGTAACCCCGGAAATATCTTCGCTGACAGTTATTTTTGCGAGAATTTTGCTTTCATGTCCACAGGTCCAAATCGTCTGTTAAACCAAATATTTGGTAAACTCTTGACTTGGGAGCTGTATGAAATCCGCCTTAGCGCATGTTAAATTGTTCATTTTAACGCAATCAAACTTGATCAATATCGTGTACAAATTACGCGTTCTTGCTTTGGCCTTGGTATAATGCTCATCATCTCGATTGGGTGTACCCTTGGGGTACCCTTGTATGCTGACAGAGCAGCTCGATTGTTGGTTCCCAAGACGTTTCCGAAAACTCTGATAGAATGGTTCTGATTACATTTGAAAATTTTGATTATGACGCAATTTTGACAACTGAATGAAAAAAATTCCAACATCAAAATAGAAGCAGCCTATGGTATCTATATTCACATACAAAATGAGGGTATTTTTTTAACTGCACGATTAAAGAAAACACTAAATTTGAGTAAACCTATTTTTTACCGTTCCACCCTTTAGGTCTTATTTAGGGCAGTTGTCATGAGAATGTTTCAGAAAGCTTAGGTTAAAACTCCCCAACTCCCCAAAATATAATTTTGCTACTGGATGGAAAGCAACTTTCACAACAAGTCGTGAATATTTTCTAGCAAAGTATTTTAGCAAAAATACGGAAAGTATTTAAATGAATTTCATTCATAAAAAGGTGCCTGGATTTTTTTTCATATAAATATAACGGTAATGATTCCTTTGAACATGAAATTCTGTGACTTTCAGGTGCTCAATGCAATTTAGTTTCTAGTATTCACAGGGTAAAAAGTTTTCAAGAAATCGGTGAAAGCGTGAATAATTTCAAATTCAGAAATTATGTTGTTCTTATGGCATTTTTAAAGATTATTATTTATCTGTGATTAATTGATATTGCGGCTTAGTTTCTGAATTGAGAATCCATACCATATCAATTCACAGCTTCAAAAAATAAAAACTGTTCAGATCAATGAGATTCTGAACCAGTCAAATACAATCGATAACTAATTCCCCGAAGAATTCAAAACACACTACGTGCAAAAGTCTACCCGTACCCAGCGGAAAAGCAATTTCCCCCCTAAGAAAATCTCGAAAGAATAATGATTCGGAATTCCTTCCGTCAGTCGCAGTCACAGAAAAGAATATACGATGCCACACAAACACCCATCTTCAGTCGCACTTTTGTTGTGAAAAGACATGTGACATCAGTGCCGTCGGTTTGTCGGAGATAGCAGAGCGCGATCTGGCTCATCGTCTTACGTGATTTATCCGTAAGAATGTAGCCAAATATAATAAAAATTTCTTAAATTATCCGATGCGCCACGTTTCTTCGCCGGGCCTCAATGGGAATTTATTCGTTCTACGAGATGCCAACTAGTTTCCCAATCACAATTTCAAAGGCAACCGAGCCGGAACGGATTGAATGGATATCCAATCATATGAAGTTCAACAGCAGTCGGCTTTGTTGATTTATTTATTGAGTGAGCGGTAAAACGGCGGTAGCTACACCTAGCCGTAGATAGAATAGATATAGTTAAGATCATCCGTGCGGGTGTGCTATGGCGGATTGGCGGGAAACGAACGAAAACGGTGATTGAAAAAAGAATGTATGTACAAATGTACATATTGAGCTACACGGGAACGGTACAGTGACGCACAGAATTGCGAGTAATGGTTGCAAGACAAAGCTTATTAATATATTCACATAGATCTACGAATTGATTTATCTGCGCTAAAGGAAATCAGTTTTCAGTAAAATTCATCATTCTGGAATAAAGTTGCGAGTGCTTGGGAAATTGCAGCATGAACAAATCATTGACAAATGAAATAAGGTTACATGTGTAAACCGAACATCATTTACGGGGAAGCTTCTTTTTTTAAATGCCTTGGTGGTATGCGTAGATGATCGTAGGGGCGTCGGTCTGGTCGAAAAATCTCTTATTATTAATTTCTTCGGAAGGGAAGTAAAGCCGTTGGTCCCGGCCCACGAGTTGATGGGTTTGATATGTAGGGTCCAGGTAGTCTCCCTTGCGTGACGAACTAACCTCACGCTGAAAGTCTCGTAAATACTAAACAACAACCACAATGTCCATTTGACAAGATAAGGCCTTGCAATTCAATGTTAAATAGCAAACAACTGAACTTACAAAAATGATTAATTCGATCGTATTTCTTTTTCTGGTAGACTTTTCTTAAAACATTCGGGCTGAAAGCATCTTTAAAAAAGGAACCTAATTTAACCTTCTTAAATCTTCATATTACTTGCTCTGGATCTTTCTGTAAACTTCCTGTGAATTTTGTTTCACGGGATACTCGGACTTTATTATTTTTTACTTTATTCATATAAATAATCACACTTTATTTATTTTTAAAAAGTTCAATGAATAGGACATACAGAAAACACTGTTCAGTTGTCCTCGGATTTTTAATGAAAACTACCGGGCTTTGGATATCACACCTTCCATCAACTTATGTACTGCTGTTGTTTCCACCTTATTTGATAGCGAATGTCAATTAGCTCTAATCTGTTAAGCATGTTCAACTGCTTTCTGTGTTTTTTTTATGTTCCGCTTAAAGGAAGGCCAATATTTTTCAACTGGGGTCAGCTCCAGAGCTTGATAAGCTTTGTAAAAAGAAATTCGCCTTTTAGGTTGTTATTATTGGATTGTTCCAATGAAGCAAAAAAATGTTTTTCAAACCTCGTGCAAACAGCAATTCTCATACAATGAAAGACATATCTTCATAACTAGTGGGAATAAAATGGACTTCTTCGGCCGTAAATCGATGTAAATCGTAAATCGTAAATCTAGGATTTAAAAATAAATACTGGGAAATCTCGCACTCGAACCCCTCGAGAACTGCTTCGAAGATTAACTGGACGAGTGTCAGCATCGGCAATGTTGACTATTACCTTCAATCATTTTTTGATCCTCTCATTTAGTATATCTTCTCATAAAAACACTTCACTGAATATATTCATCTAATTACCTGGTTACTCAGCTGTAGTTTGAATACCTTTCGAATAGTGCGACACTCCGTTATGCGATATTATTCTTCAAATAAATCACACGCACTTGGAAAAATTACAAACTAAAGGTTGTTCACGTTAGGATTGCAACAAACGCAAATAGCTATCACTTGTTTGCCTTTAGGGCTTTATTGAACAGTGCAGAAAAAAAATCCGGAAGTTGTAAAAGCAAAAGATCCGCGACAAAATTTCGTGGATTTCACGATTTGTGTGGATTTGGGCGGGCTTGTGCATAAAATTCGTTATGGCGCTGATACGTTCAACTCCATCTTGATATAGCAAAAAAGAGTTAAAGGAATTGACAAAATGAGTGAATCAGACATCATTTTAAAAAATTCTCTGAAATGAGAACATTGCTTAACATTGCAACATTGCGTAGCCTATTCTAATGCAGGGGCCGAAGACACTTTTCACTATCTAAGCATTTGAGTACGGTAACCCGAACTAGGCTCAGTGAACAGCATTTCAATAATCGTAAAATTATTTTGAAAGGCATCCACGAGAACGATGTAACCAGATTTGTTGTTTCGAATGACTTGATTTTGAAAGCCAAATTTGCGAGGCAATTTTACGAATCCAAGCAGAAACAAAAGAAAAATGTTAAATTAGTGGAGGCTCAGAAAAAGAAGGAAAAAGAAAAGAAGGATGTAAGGATCCAGATTAAAAAGCAAGAAGAAGTAGTCGTAATGAAAAGGAACGGTAAAGAAGATAGTTTTAACTTGATGAAAAAGAAATTAGAGCAATGACATCCAATAATTAAGCAACATCATTTCTCAAAGTTCTTTGAGACACAAAGATAATATTGAGTAGAAGAAGCAATCAAAACGGGGAAAATTAGCTCAAATAAAACACAATGAGAGCAAGAACATGTTTTGATTTACATATTAAATAAATAAGTACCTAACTTGTTATATCATTGACGGATTTGGCGCGGATTTCAAGGAAGGTAGTGAACGCTTTCAGGCGCAAACCAAACGCTTCTGTCCGATATATTGCAAAAAAGATAACCTTAACCAAAAAATGTATGCAAAAGGTCAAAAATAGGGCTAGAGTACGGGGCAGGAGGCACCAAATCTTAACCACCAGTACAAGTAAATTCTTGGTTTGGCCAGCGGTTTTTACGAGCGGTCTTGCGACAGAAACCGTAGTGTAGGTGGAGACTCTACTGGACTTAGCTGAAGCCACAACGCAGGTCGTAGGTTGCGGATAACGAACGGCCATCAGATATGATGGTTAGCTGCGAATATCCGAATAAGCAGCCTCGGACAATCAGCGGAGGCTGACCTGGATATGATCAGCGGAGGCTGACCTGGATGTGGGGGGACAGCGCTGTTATTGGACACTGATGAGTTTCTTCCAAAAACCCTCAAATATCCGAAAAGCAGCCTTGTCAAAGCGAGTCAGTAAAAGTCCAAGGCACCACCACCCTGAGCGCCTGTACAGCACGGAGGTGCGGCTCAAACAGTGTCTGTCTGGAATCCAGCGGCTGAATAAGAAAGGCTGTTCCCCGCAAGCTACACCTGAGATGGCAGCCCCATCACGGGGATAGCAACCTTAGGTCAACCACCCCGAAGTTAATTTGTTATAGAATCCAATAATCGAAGACTACGGACTGATTTTACGGCGTCGAGTTTTAGCATGAAACAAAGAAAAGCCGGCATAACTCGCCAGCGAGTCACGACGCATGCAGCTAGAAATCCTAGGGCTTAGTGCAGTCCGTTGCCCAAACTTTGGAGAACACAAACTACCGTCGGGACAGATATTATTATATTCCGCTCCCGGCGCTCCCCGACAGTTGGTTTCCTTCAGACCAACGAATGAGAGAATAATCAAGGCCAGATTTAGGACACGGGTTCGGAACCATACGATAATCCAATGTTATGCGCCAATCGATACTGCCGAGCTACAGGACAAGAAGAACTTTTACAGTCATCTTAATGCCGTTGTGGATAAAGTTACGAAGGGTGATATCAAGATCTACACTGGCGACTTCAATGCGAAGATCGACTCCGACAGCACGGACTATGAGTGTGTTATGGAACGTCATGGTCTCGGAGAAATGAACGACAAAGGTGAGCTGTTTGCAGAACTTTCCCCATCGACCCGTGCACAAAGTCACGTGGGTTTCCCGTGATGGACGTACAGAAAATCAAATCGACCACATCTGCATCAGCCGAGAATGGACACCGAGCCTTCTTGAAGTCCGAAATAAACGCAGTGCCGATATCGCATCTGACCACCACCTTCTAATCGGCGAAGCTCCGCCTGCACATTGCACGGATCCAGCGACGGGAGGAGAGGCTCGGACGGCGATTCAACACATGCCGACTAGAAGATCCTGTTTTGAAAAGTTCGTTCGTTGAAGAACTTCAGACTCGAACAGCAGATGTTCCAGCAGATGGCAACCTTAAAGAACAATGGACGGCCTATCAAGAATACCTTTATCGAGATAAATGTAAGTAAGCTGGGTGAGTTGCGCACACGGCGAAAAGACCTGGATAGCCGATGAAACCTGGAGAAAAACTGAAAGAGCGTACAGAAGTTGCAAAAGCTGCAATAGAGTGAGCAAAAACCAGAGAAGCCAAGTACGAGGCCCGTCAACGGACTCGGCTTTAGAGAAGGAAGTAAATCGCTGCTGCCGACGGAACAAGCGAGCGTGGGTGAACTCCCCGGCTGACGAAGGGAAGTAAGCCGCAAACACTGGCGATATCCGCCTCCTCTAGGATATCTCACGTCGCCTGAGTGGAACAAGGATGAATCCGAAGATTCCTGTGAAGGATGCGACTGGACAGTTACTGACCGACCCCACTGACCAGTTGTAACGTTAGTTTGAGTACTTGGAACAACTTCTGCAAGTTACGACGTCCAACCAACCATCAACATATCGGCATGATGGGCCACAGATGCGGCGCATCACTCGCGTCAACTCCGACGCCCCAGAAAACAACCCAATATGGCTCCCGGGGTCGATCGCATATCCGCATTATCCCCTTGCTATCCGCACGAATGTTGCATCAACTATTCTGTAATATCTGGGACATCGCGACATTTTTGGCCGACTGGATGCAGGGCGTCTTAGTAAAGGTCCCTGTGAGGGGGATCTAACTGTGTGCTACAATTAGCGAGGCATCATGTTACTGTGTATTGTTCTCAAAGTCCTGTTCATAGTTATCCTAAACCGGGGTCAGGAGAAGATCGACGCGACTCTTCGGCGGCAGCAGGCGGGATTCCGTGCCGGAAGATCTTGTGTGGACCATATCCAAATCATTCTGGAGCAGGTGAATGAGTTCCAAGAGTCTTGACCTCGATTTAGCTGATGTCGTTGCTTTGTTAGCGCAGCAGCGCTATGATATTCAGAGCTTGCTCAACGAACTAGCCGATGGCTCCACTGCGGTGGGTCTCGCCATCAACGTCAACAAGACTAAATCGTTGGATATCAACACGGACAATCGGTAGCGGGGCAAGCAGTGGAGAAAGTCGATAGCTTCCAATATCTTGGCAGCCAGATAGCGTCAGACGGCGGAATTAACAGCGAAATAGGTGCACGAATCAAGAAGGCTAGGGCTGCTTTTGCGAGTTCATGAAATATATGGAGGTCAAACCAGATAAGTCAACGCATCAAAAGCCGAATTTTCAACTCAAACGTGAAATCTGTGCTGTTATACGCCAGCGAGACGTGGTGCGTATCAGCGGAGAATACTAAAAAGCTGGAAGGTCTTCATCAACCGATGCCTGCGGTATGTAATTCGTGTCTGGTGGCCTCACAATTGGATCTCGAATGCTGAGCTCCATCGGTGATGCCAACAGAAAGCGATATCAGTGGAAATACGAGAACGAAAGTGAAAGGTGGGTTGACGAAATCTGCAAATAAGCGCTGGATTCCAAGGTTCCAACCTAGCAGGACATCGCAGCAGAGGCAGACCCAGGGGCTCGTGGTGTCGGAGCCTCAATAAAGAAATAAAGGAAGTCGATCAAAATCTGACCTGGACCCAGGTCAAGGCTAAAACGAGCATCCGCCCAGGATGGCAGTCTTTCTAGGGAAGAACAAGAGACATAAGTAAATTACGACAGGAAAACAATAGCTGTCCACCATGCTCACCGGAATTACTGAAGGGAGTTCCGTGAACTGTCAAAGCGTCGCCTTATCTGGAGTGACATATGTCAACGCTGTGTCAACTCTTTGTTTATGACCTTTTGCCTGTCATCATTACAAATTCTGTGAAATAAGTGTGCGCATCGTTAGTGAAGATCAAGGTTGTGATTGAGTTATACCGCCATTACTTAAGTCTACTAAAGTTCTATTCAACAGTTTATTGAGGTTAGAGTTCTGCAGTTCATTCTATATATTTAGCCGTAAACGTGTTTGATTCCGCAGTTTCGTAGTCCGTAGTTTTTTGACGCATCCAATCCGTCGATCCGTGGTACTGGGTACAGAAGCCCACCGAATTGTAAGTTGTAGACCATACTTTGCTTTGTTTCCATTACCCAAATACTATAACTACAGTTGAAGCACTGAATATCTTGCTATCAAAACCGGCTTTTCCTTACACCTCATCCTACCAACGGTGACAAGGGGGATGCGAAATGCTCCATTCGTGACGAGATCAACCAGAAATGTCCAAGTGTACGTAAAGAAATGTTTATAAAAACGTCTCCTTCTGTTTCTGAGGCCACACAATAACCTACTCTATTTTTTTGAATTCAAAAAAGGCGCTGAAGATGTATTAGGTCAATAAGGTCCATTTAGTATCCTTAATCCATTTAGTCCATTTAGTATCCTTAATCCTTCTAACGCCTCAGAGTTGAGACCAATCGAAAAATATTGGGCTATTATGAAGAGGGAATTTTGCGAACATCGTAAAACAGTCAAAACAGATCAAGAATTGAAGAAAGCATACTAAAAGTTGTCGGTTCTAATGTACAAAATATCATCAAGGGCCTTCAGAGAGATGCAAGGGCATTCACCGTTGGACCGCAAGTTGAATAAAGTGAACATGGCGAAACTTAACAAAGAAAATATTTTTGGATACTCGAAAAATTTCAAGACAATTGGTTAAAGACGGATGTGTATTTTTTAATTTTCACTATAATTTCGTTTTTCCAACAATAGAACAAGGTTCAGTAGAATGATAGCTGAATAAAATAGGGACAACAATACTTTCGCTCACTTAAGAAGCTTCGAGGTTTATGAAAAAAAATCGAGCTGTTATATATAGTTCTGTCGAATGTAAAAGACATAGGAGGATATTTTTTTTATTATCGTACAGATCGGTCCGAAGGGTCTCAGATTTTTACGAAACTTTGTCCACGCGTAGTGTTCATGGATATATGAACAAAAACAAATATTCAAAAAATCAGGGTTGCCAGTTTTCCTACAAAATTTGTTTTAGGAACTTTTTCATTTTTTATGAAGACGAGTGACGGGCCGATAGTTTTTGAGCATTACTCGAAAACAACAAAAAACACAAAATTTCACCAATGTAAGCTTATATATTAATAAACAAGGAAATACTTTTTTCAAAAATTTTCATGACTCAGAAAAGGATTTTCCGACTTTTCCAAGCAATTTACTTGAACTGTGGATTTTATTTAGGAAAACTGGCAACTCTGGATTTTTTAATATAGTTATTTTGTTCATTTATGAACCCTACACGTGGACAAAGTTTCGTAACAATCTGAGACCCTTCGGCCCAAACCTGTACGGTGATAAACAAATTTCCCAGGAGCAAGGAGAAACTGAATGTAAACAAACAAAAACGTCACCTGTTTGCACTACACTGACGAAATACTCATAAAAGGATGGTCTTTGCCTAGATTTCCAAGGATAGGTAAACTCCCATTCATAATATTTTTTAAGGTTTGAAGTACACAATTTCTTTGAAACGATGCTCATAATTTGTCAACTCAGCATCTGTGTCCTCGCGTGAAATTTCCTCAGAAACCCTATCAATAATTCATATTCAATTTTTTTTTTCATTTTTCTCGAACGCAAATAAAATTTCAATCCTGAAGCTCATAAAGTTGCCAACTCGCACCGGCGAAATCTACATACGGTTTGAAAAAAACCCACCATATACCATTTCAGGATTACGTAACATTTGCCCCTGGCTTCGTCCTCTACATGCAGGCGATGCACATTCCAAGGACATACTTGTCGTCGCCTTCCTGCCCTCCAGTTTCCTTCCTTCCAGACTTTTGCGCGCTGCATGAACAATCATTTTGACGATCGTGTCCGTTATTTTTAGATCCGACGACAACGTCCTTCCAAGCCTCCATCCCCCGTCTGCCGCTGTACATTACGTGATTCTCTATCGATTCCTTGGCCATACAGTTATCCGCTCGCTCCGCTGCTTCTACAAATAGCTATTCTACACTGCAAAAAAAGACGCTTCCATCCGCCTTTTGCCGCACATATGTTCCATCACAGCAAGGTTCTTCAAACTGACAGGGAGTGGTGTACCGAAAACGCGCAAATGATTCCACGTTATTTTTGGGTTTCAAAATGTGCCGGACCGGCAGGATTCGACTGGTGTTTGATATCCCGTTTGCCGATCAACGCCCACCGCCAACCGTGTAAATGCGTCGCTCACATTTGTTAGCACGCAAATTTAATTTCTGTTTACAGGAATTTCCATCATCCCATCACGACCAATTTTGTGAAGGGCAACGGCAGCACGTCGTCGAGCTATACTCATATAATGCAGGCAAATGGGGGATCGTGTGTGAAGGTTTCCGGATTTTCCGCGGTAAAATGAGTTTGATATGTGATACGTGTGATGATGAAATGCAACGACGACCACGACGACAGCAACGAAGAACAGTAAGTTTAGCGTAAACAGGGGTTGGCAGAAATTTGATCGGAAAACTGCGTAGTTTTCACACCATTCTATTCGGTGGCATTGGGATAAAGAGTCGGATTTCGAACAAATGCGATTGTAAAAATTTCAGAAAATCAAATGTTTGTATTAGATAAATCGGATTATTACTTTTTTGTTTTTCAACGAATATTATTAATGGGGGTAACTATCCGAGATCTGCTTAGTAACTATCTGGCCTGGCTTAGTACACATCAAGACAACTCTGGAAGTGGTTTGGTGCGATTCTTGGTCCTGGTTATGGAATTTTCCGACTAATCTGTTAATAGAGTTGTTTTCCGGGCAAGTTGAATAATACTTTCCAACATGAACAAACTCACAAAATTCTACCTTCAATGAGTTTCCATACACACAGGCTTACACATTTTTTAAGTCAAGCACCCGAGAGTAGTTTTGACAATATTTTTTACTGCTAATCATGGATAAATAATCAAGTCGAGATTCTCAGTCGCACGAACCGACCATTTTCGATTAAAAAATGTGTGTTTGTTCCTAAAAAAATATATAGAATCAAAAATTCAGTTCAATACCACTACACTGTTGTTTGTTTTTTTAGATTATTTTTTCTCAATTCTTCATAAACAAAATTGATTTTTCGCGTCATTTGGGTTCCGAGGTATCAGTGGCGCCTAGTGAGTTTCTGAATTGACGGTCCATTTACGTTTTTTTTTTTTTTCATTTTTACCCTGTTTTAATTTCCTTTTTTTTCTGTGTGGAATCGGTAAAATTGGATATGGAAAACAGTGGAAGATGGATGTGGCTAAGATTGAATCTGAATATATATTTTTTTAGGGTTGAAGCAACTAGCTATATTTCCTACTATTCAACAATGCACAGTGGTCCGGAATGCGAATTTTGCTGGAAAAACACGTGTTTGTTTAGCCTTAGTTTGAAGTTTTGGAGCAAAGTTGTTTTCTATTAATAAGACCCCCTCTTTTGGTATGAATGAAAACTAGGGTGCTCCTTGTTTTCAGAGAAATCGAAAATCCAACTTTTTTATTTGCAGAAATAAAAGAACATATTCTTTGGAAAAGTTGTAGATGAGAAAAACTTAAGCAACTTCAGACTTAAGGCTGAAGCTAGTAGGATTGGGCTTGTGATTAATGTGTCGAAAACATAATACATGATGGAAAGAGGCTCACGAAAAGACAATGTTAGCCTCCTAGCACGAGTTCAGATCGACGGTGATGAAATCGAGGTAGTAGACGAGTTCGTGTATCTGGGCTCATTGGTGACCGCCGATAATGACACCAGCAGAGAAATAAAAAGGCGCATTATGGCTGGTAATCGTGCCTACTTTGGACTCCGAAGGACGCTAAGATCGAACAAAGTTCGCCGAACCACTAAGTTGACCATCTACAAGACACTAATTAGACTGGTAGTTCTCTACGGCCACGAAACATGGACATTGCTAGTGGAGGACCAACGCGCCCTTGGAGTCTTTGAATGGAAGGTGCTGCGTACCATCTAGGGTGGAGTGCAGATGGAAGACGGAACGTGGAGGAGGCGAATGTACCACGAATTGCATCAGTTGCTGGGAGAACCTCCTATCGTACACATTGCAAAAATCGGTCGACTACGATGGGCTGGGCATGTAGCAAGAATGTCGGACGACAGCCCTGTGAAAATGGTTCTCGAAAACGAACCGACAGGTACAAGAAGAAGAGGCGCGCAACGAGCAAGGTGGATCGATCAAGTAGAAGGCGACCTGCGGACCCTCCGCAGACAGCGAGGCAGGCGAGTGACAGCCATGGACCGAATAGTATGGAGACAACTTTTGTGTACAGCAGAGGCCACACCGGCCTTAGTCGGATTGGTAAGGTAAGGTAACATTATGAAGAACTTCGTTCCATGGAAGAAAGGTTCATTGAATTTATTTGCGCTGCTTTAATTTTAGCTTTAGGACTTGTTTTTATAACTTTATAGCCTTGGCACTTGTTAAACTTACACATATTGTTCTTTAATTTCCTTAGATTTTGGAAACTTCATAGTGCTTCAGATGCATTCAAAGAATATCAACAGCAGCTTTTAAAATATCGAGAAATATATAGAAATGTAGTAAATATAATATGACTTCTGTAAAGAATTAGAAGCCACTCCAAGTTACAACCCCAAAACCATCCGGCTTTATTAAGATTTATTTAAGTTTTATGAAAGCCACTAGAAATCAATTTAGTTTTATTATGGCATCAAGAGTTACCGACAGATATCATATGATATTTTAGTCAGGTTTATGAGAACCTACACAGTTTGTTTACAACGATTCTAAAACCTTGTTGCCTAAAATTCCTTTTACTCCTATCAAGGGTTTTATTTCGACTTTATTAACTCGTAAATAAAATGCTGTTTTGTAATGCCTTTTTAGGACTCATTCGTATTATCTTATTATATTCAGTTTAAATAGCATTTTACCGTAAATTGGCATTGAGGAGAGTCATATAACTTATAGTAGTCGTTGCGAAAATAAATTTGCTTCTTGGAAAAACTGTGATTTTTCCAATCACTATTTTGAAAGAAATAATTGTAATGTGGGAAAATAAATGCACCAAATATTAAATGTAATGCAAATTAACTGTAGACCAAAGACCAATTTCGGCATTCTTTTAGATAACTTAGATGAATTCCATCATTTTTCAGGAAATCCATGACTAATTTATCGAATATATTTGTGTTGATTTGGTTTTTGTTGTTCTGGCTCGCATAATTTCCGAGGCGTATTGATTTTCAGCTCTTATCGTGCCAGCATCGAGCATGATACGCTGTAAAAAACTTAATTTGTTCAGGATATTTTGCTATCAAACAAAATTTCTCGCAGCACTAGAACTTTTTTGTTAGATATTATTTATTGCCGAATGAATCAGAAGAGCAGAACAACAAAAACCAACCGATATATCACAGTGAAAATCGACAACTGTGGCCATTTGGCCGTATGCTGGTTTTCATGGCAGCCAATAGATTTTATGAAGGTTCTCAAGTCGTCATAACATCTTTAACCAGAACATTTTCAAAATATTTATGCTCTTATAGAGGTTTTATTCACTTGATTTCACAACCTGCTATAGAGTGGGCCACCCTATAAAAATTTCGGCTTTAAAGAAGCATAGAGGAGGTGTTGGTAGATATATAACAGTTGATGATGATAGAAATAACAGTTTTGAATGTAGTTTTATCAACAAAGCCAAGAGGAGTGCTATACGGCTGGAATAAAACTAAAATTGTTACTCGAGATTTGCTTTAACGATTCTCTAGCCTTTTTATCAGCGATCTAAAATAGTTTACAAATCTAATGATAGTAAAGCTATATAAAATGTGAGTTAATTTTCAAAAATATAAAGCCTTCCGCCTTCCGGAACTTTAAATACCTTCAAACATCTGTAGAATGGACATGAGCATGATAGACCGCCAGAGGTTGTTACTCCGTTAGTGTTAGATCAGCTGTAAGTACACAAAGATACAACAGATGAAACAAGCATACATCATCAATGTGTAAACACTAGTGATCCCAAATTAAGGCAATATTGGCACTGGCCTTGCCGGTATTGTTTAAAACACGAATTCAACCAACAGAAAGGATATTATTGAGGACACCCGCAAAGTGTGATAGAGGTTTACATCACTGGGAAAATAAGATACCATTTGAACTGATTTAAACCAACAGTAAGGATGCTGTAATGGTTACTCATAAACTGTAATGGTGGTTTACTACACTGGGGAAACAAATATGTTTATTAAACCCTGCTTTTTTGCCGCTTTGGATATATTCAAACCAACAGTAAGAATGCTTTTGGAACCATTAATAAAGTCTATTGGTGGTTTACTACATTGGAAAAACAAACATGTTTTTAAACTCTGTTTATTCGCCGCTTTGAATCAGTTTTAACCAACGGTACAGATTGGGGCAACTCAGATAGTGTGGCAGAAGGTCACATTACTGGAAAAACATACTATTTTTTTCAAACCACACATGAGAAAAACTCAGAAAGTGTGGTAGTGGTTTAAATCGTTGCGGAAAGAAATAAAACGACACCTCGATGTGAACCTATTTAAACCAATAGTAAGGATACTATTGGGGCCATTGACAAAGTGTGATAGTGGTTTACATCATTTAGAAAACAAAAAAAAATATTCTAAACTATACTTGAGAGTCAATTTAGACAAATTCAAACCAATAGTAAGCATGGCATGTTGTTGGGACTACACAAAACTAATTGTTTTTAAAATACGGTCAAACGTCGATTTGAACCAATTTAAACTAAGATGTGGTTATGGAAAGTAAGTGGTAAGTGAGCCGACAAAGGCCGCAAAATGCAATATATATTAATGAAGTTATATGAGCGGGCTACTTACTGCTGGTGGCTTTTTTTTCCTTTTGGGATTTGAGCCACTGCAACCATTGCTCTGATCTATTGTTGTATAACCCTATTTGTTTTTGCATCTGTTTAAGGCGACGAGTTTTTTTTTCATGATAATTGCCGTTCACTGATTATGCAAGAAATCCCAATCTGGTATGATTCTTAGAAAAAACTCAATCACCACATTGGAATTTTCCATCCAAATTTCTGAAGGACCAAGAATGGCTTGTTGAAGTATTGTCTTCTACGTGCAAACAATGTTGGGCAGTTACATAGTAAATAACATAGTAGACTTATTTTTAACTTTTTCAAATGATATCTCGATAGGCAGTGTCTTGTGAGTAACCCGATAAGTATGCTGCGTGATTATTTTTTTAGTTTTAGAATATTTTTCTGCGATTCGTTTGTTTGGAGTGATGAAGCATTTGGCGTGATGAAGAATTTGCCTTGGCGTGTCTTTTACATTCCAGTTTAATAGAATCATATATTCCTACCCCTCCGTAAGGTTCGGGTCCTATAAATTGAGTACTTGAACCTTGCCTAGCGAGTAAATCGGCTTTTTCATTTCCTTCTATTCCACAATGGCCCGGTACCAAGTACAAGTGAAACTGGTTTTTGTCGGCCAGTTGTTTAAGCCATTTTTTTTTGCATTTTCAAAACAATTTTGATTGGCATGTGCATAATATAAGAGCATTCAAAGCTGCCTGACTGTGTGAAAGTGTACAAATCCTCGTATATTTATCATTTCGCTTCAGTCATATAGATGCACATTCTACTACGGCATTTATTTCTGCAAAGACAGCAGTAATCCATTTTCCGTTTTGACTTGCGATATTAGGCCCTGGGCCTGTAATTCCTGCTCCAGTTCTATCATTAATTTTTAAACCATCAGTATAGAAAATAATCGATCCTGATGAGACATTTGGCCCTCCTGATTCCCATATCTGGCGGTTTGTTTCAACAACTTTGCACGATATTTTCAAGTTTTTGACCTTTTTTCATCCAGGCTTCGTTCATTACCAATGGATTGATACGAAAGTCTTTCAGTATAGCAGTTCAACAGGTGGAAATGCTTTTCTGTTTGTGATGCTGTAATTTCTATTTAGTTCGCAGCATTTCCTATGACTCGTCTTTGGCAGAAAAGGGCATAACTCTTATGACCGAGTTTCCATTTGGTTAACCATAGTGAAACAAACTTTGCAAACATTTTGTCTCTGTTTGCAGATTTCTTAGTTTGTAGAAGACTTCGTTAGTTTGTATGTTCATCAATACATTATACGGAAAATCTTTTAGTAACCGCTTCACTCCACATGATGAAGAGAGGTGAGCAAAACATATGTTCCCTTTTCTGATGTTACGCGTTATATATTTGCTGTTGTAGACATCACTCTGTTTGATTACCTTCGTGTTTCTCGATTTTGTTTTCATTTTTGTAAAGATAAAAACAAGAAGCTTGCGTTATGGTATTAGTTATTGGCTACATGCAATGCGCATTTCACGGTGATATACAAACCCGCATGTCTCCGACCGCAGATTAAATGCAACTAAACTGAGCAACTTACATTTGCATTACTATGCCCTAACCAAACTCATCCAAAACCATCCAAAAACTAGTAAAGTAGGATCGAAGAAAAAAACGACAGATTTTTGTAAACATGCAAATCTCCTATTCTTATGATATTTGTTGATAAAATGAATTGCCATTGTCATGTAATTATTATTCTACTCTACTTTTGTTTACTTTTAATAATCTGCAGTAAAATTACGTTTTTGACCACCAGTACTGCCAATCTTCCTATTTTGGCCACGCTTTGCCAATATTCCACGTTTTCCAAACTGTTGATTCGAATCCAAATAATGGGGGTAAACATAAATTTCTCTCCCAAAATGCACGAAGGTAATTTGAGCGTTTTTCTGAGGGGTAGAAAACTGTATTTGGTCCTTCCACGAACTTTAATACGAATGACTTAACACGCCAACAAAATCTGATTAAAAAAAATGTGGAATCTTTCCTGTACGTTGTTAAACAAGCTAATAAAACCAAATGGCAACATGCCTGTACTCACTGTTTTTCATTTGGGATGTATCCCAAGCAACACCAAAACGTCAAAACTAGTTAGAGTAACTAGATTGTGAACAAATTGTGTAACATTGAAGATACCTTAACCGATTTGCAACAAGTGTGCTGCTAGGGATATGTTGGAACTGACGGGGTCTATACTGGAAGCCAAAAGCGACTTTTGCCACTACTAAAGCGAGAGGAGTCACGCAGCAAAGAGATGACTTCTCTGTAATGATTGTAATTTATATGTTCATAAAATGCTACAGATGCAAACAACAGTATTTACAACCCTTGGCTATGATCAACAATTACATTCAATAATAATTCCATAAGCAAAATAGGCGTTTTGGTTATTAATTCATTAATATAATGAAATTTAGCAACATAAGTTTTCAGGCAATTGAATGCTGCACTTTTAGTCCTTTCCCTTTTATTATACACATGAGTTATTTTGTTTTAGTTAATTTGAAAACTTTGAAATTGTTTCATAATTAGTGAATTACGGTAGACCCCGAGCGCCTTTACATAAACGTACTACGATGCTGCAGAGAGTTCAAAATATATCATAGAATATGTGATATTTTCACTACTGGTCACATAGTTATTCTCCCATGCAGGCCTACAGTATGAGATTAAGCATCCCACCTTCAGCGAGGTGACAAATTTGATCTTAGCTCTTAGAAGCCCCTTAAATATCTGTAGAAAACTCGACAAGTTCAAAAGCCTTCCCAGCATTTTTAAGAATCTATTAAATAAACTGCAATGAAGTGTGTGTAGTCATCAATTATGTTTATAGATAAGATAAATATATTAAAGAACAATATTAAGTGTTGATAGGTTTTGACAATTGTTCAGAAATTCAGGATAATAATGATAGGTCCGGGTGATAAAATATGACTTAAAGCTATTCAAAGAATTTTATTAGACTTATGCGTACGAAAAAAGGAATTTCTTGGATTTATGTTATGCTCAAAGATTCAAATTTAGGGACCAAAAAAAATCCATGACTTAAATATGTTTAGAAAACTTCCAAAATAAAGCCACTTCTCGTTGATTTGTTTATGTTTTGTAGGGTTAAGTATTCTTTTTTTTTCGTGGAGTAAACTGAAAGTCTTAATATCCTATAATTGTATCCCAAGTATCACAATTCGGCCATAATTAGGTGTAGTAACTTGATTATGAATTAGCAAGTCATATTTATGTTATCTCAACCGAAAGGCAACAAGTGTGCTACTACGGATCTTTTACTCACTTATACGATTATTCGGTCACATGATGTTGCAAAGGTAAGCGAGTGCAGAGGCCACTTAAGAACTATCCGAAACGGTTACAAGTAACCTCGGAGAAGTTTCGCGTAACAGAAGAAAAGGCCTCGATTCTATTTATCGACATTCTCTTCGGTTTATCACGAATTTTTGGATCTATTTGCAGCTTAGTTCTAAAGAAAACGACGGAAGGCTGTACAATCTAGAACAATTCTGTGGAATTACTCTTTTTCAGCTGCGTCTCAGAGGAGAAAGTCGAGGCGGAGAATCGATCCAAGGATAGGCTCATTTCAAATATTACGTGAGAAGAGGTCAGCCTCGAACTCGATCCAAAACTCATAATCTTAAATGACAGGAGGAATAAAAAACAAGCCCATCACTGGCCAAATTTAGTTTAGAACTTAGTTTATATCTGAGTAGTTCGGAAAAGTTCAGAACTCCAGAAAATGTGAGCTGTGGTCGGATGTAAAATTAAATTTTTTAAGCGTCAAATCGGACCTAATTTCGATTTTTCAACTTCCTTTCAGATATGCAAAATTTTCTGGAACCCTTGCCTTGATCTTACTTTATCTCATCGTTCCTCGTTTTTAGTACTTAAAGCCTATTGCGAGCTTTTGATGCCACTTTTGCAGTAGTATGATTCAATGGCAAAAACAATCACAGTTGAGAAATGTTCCGTTCATGAAAAATTCCTAGACCAAACCGGGAATTGAACCCAGGCATCTGTAGAACGCCCCTCTAGAGATGCCGTTGCTTTGTTGCAGTACCTTTACGACTTAGCTAAGGAAGGGCTCTTCTATATTTAAGTAAAGTAGTTTGCTACCTTATTCATCGCATATTTTATCACAGTATCCAAACCAGGGTGGAAATACCCTTAACTAACATTTTGAAGAATTTATTATACATATGAGGAACTGGCCGACATCGGCACTGATCAGAGCTGGTAAATGTCATTTTCAATTAAAAATATCATACGACGTTTACCGAAGTATCCTTGGGTGAAAAAAAGATGATTGCGATATTTTCAAAATGTCATCAAATTCTGTTGTCATGATAGAACGTGACCGTGTTTTTGTCATCGCAATTTCAAGCATGTTTATTGACATTATTGTTACTTCAGACGGATACCTTTAAATGCTATTTCACTCAACCGATTTTATATATGTGTTAGAAATTTTGGAGTCAAAATCCTATGACTAAAAATGGTTGAAGAATGACGTGATAGTTAGATGACCAGTTTTTTCACTGTCGCATGACGGCCGTGAGAATTACCAGTGCTGGTCGAATAAAAAGATAGCAGAAACCAGTGCATTTGAACTTGAGAATTGAGATACAAATCTAATCCCAATCTCAATTTTTGTGGTTTTCTGTTCAATTTAAGAGGTTCTGATAAGTAACGGCAAGCAAAGAATATGTGTATGACTTTTAGAAAATATTAACGAATGTTTCGTTTAATAAAGGACCAATGTGATTTGGTTACGAAACAAGCAAATGCGAAACTAACGAAACTACTTTTTCCAGTCCAGTGAAATGAAACGGTCAGATAACTACAAAATAATCGCATTGGTTAAGTATCCAATAACAACAAAAATGCCGCAACAGCATAAGGGCCGAAAAAATAACCCTCAACGCAAAAAAAAGGCTTCAACGTCGCTCCAAACATCTAACACCATTCATGTTAAATATATGTCATGCCAGCCGACCTTATAGAGCAAGTGCTGTGGCATTTGGAAATGTAAATCCAGCCACCAGCCAGCAATCTGCAACTTCGTTAAAAAGTCATAAAAATAAACAACCTCTCAATGCTCCCCGCACCGCCGAACCTCTTGGGAGAGATTTTCCCCGGTCATAACGCAGCCAAGCGATCCATCAACCGATGAACGTGTAAACCACTAGCACACTGGGCACAAGCACAGCATATGCAAATATGTATACATATATGAGTGGTAGTTTATGACGCGAATTGCAAAAAAAAAAAACAAGCAGACAGAGCAAGAGAGAAATGTTTTTTCGCCAAGATCTTCAAATCATAGCTGGGTATAAATAATATAGCTCATTCATACGTCGTTAAACGTCTAACAGAGTTAACACGTGAGCTAGTCGATGGAATAGCCTGCAGGGCGACCTTGAAATTGAAATGTCAACTTCCCCAAGGACATTTCATTTATAGTCGTTCCCCCGGCAAAGACACAAACACGGGAAACTTGATGCGGCGGCAAAACCATAAGCAAAAAATAAGCTCTCCGTCGATTCAAGTGAATAGGTCGGATCATGTGTTGTTGGTAGAAGGGGGACGGATACGAGCAGCTGCTAAAAGCTTCCATCTATAGCCAGCCATGTTTTTCGTCATTGTGTTCCAGTTTTCCTTATCGGCAAAGTGGAACTACGGCAACATGTCACGAATTGTTGACACTTTTTTCCCTCAGCATTCGCAATGACAGACTAACTAAATAACAAATGTTCTCAACAAATGGTGATTGGCGACACGGAGGCATTGGAGTTTGCATATATTCAGCTAATGCACAGTGTGTAAGGCGTATTTACATTAGGGTAATGACTTTTGTAGAATTCTGGTAACTTTTGGAGTATTCTCCGAATTATAGAGCTAATTGCTCTTGCCACCTTGACTCTCTGGTTCATTCGCGTTTTATCCGGTAGATTACCAATACCTAAATACCTGATTGAGAGTGGCAAAGTTCCAACAAACTTATGCACACACAACTCGAATAAGTAGTATACATTTCTGTTCAATATCATGCACAAAACTGGAGCGTCATATAACATAGAAGTTCACATCAGAAATCGTGTAAAGTTCTGAGATATTTCAAACGTTGTCTAAAATTTTGTGTACAACAGACTATCTTTCATAGCACTATGTCTTGCAAGTTGCGGTATCATGCAGAATGGAACACAATTTTTCACGCATCAATATTTACGTCAATTCAAGTTCAAAAATTCAATGTTTCGCAGTTCAAGCTAATTTTGATTCTTAATTATCTGAAGGGTGTCCCACTTCAAATTGCACCACCGAAAAAACGCCGTATAAATTTACCAATTGGGTATTTTCTCTTGAAAATTTGAGTAGAAGTAGTTTAGAGTGTTTTTTTTAATGCATTTTTATAGCTGTCAGTTTTACAAAAATTGGAAACCCGAAAAGCAACGTCGCGAATTGACTTTGCAAGCACCTGAAAAATCCTCAACTCTCTCTTCGGGATATCGGAAAACAACTCGGAATCGAGCAGTCAACGGTGAGTCGTGAGATTAAACGTTACAAACGTTACGAAACTCTGAGCATTGAACAGAAGGAGACATGCGGTCAGAATAGATGTTGTATTAGTGATCATGATCACAAACGTGTCGTGAATGCGTTTAAGCGCAATCTTAATGCTTCGGTCAGAAATGTGGCCAAAAAGTTGAATATGTTCAAGTGCTTCGTTCAGAGAGCCACGGACCGTGTGTGTGGTGGAGAAGTCATGGACCCGGAAAATTTACACCCAAATGCTGAAGAAGCCTCATGGTCTCATCATGGATGATGAGACTAACGTCAAGGCGGACTTCCGGCAGCTTCCGGGGCTACTGTTTTTCACCGCCCAGCACAAGTTTGATGTTTTGGAGGAAGTAAGGAAGCAGAAACTTTCAAAGTTTGCTAAGAAATACATGATTTGGCAAGCGATCTGCTAATGTGGCAAACGGAGTGCGCACTTCGTGACTGTAAACAGGCTGGTCTACCGCAAGCAGTGACTACAGAAGCGTCTACTTCCTCTGTTGAAGCAACACAAGTGCCTTACGATCTTCTGCCCGGATCTAGCTTCGTGGCACTATTTAAAATGTTTTCCTAGGATGGTACGAAGCCAATGGGCTCACTTTCGTAAGAACATAACTCAAAAGTTATCGAAGATGGAACGCGAAAGGCGTGAAAGAATTCTACAGAATCACGTTGAAAACCAAACGTGGTCAGGAGGAATGATCGCAAAAGTTGTCAAATTTCCAAAATCTACTGTAAATACTGTGCATAAAAGTTACAGAAGTGAGGTAATCAGGATAGTCGAAAAGAATCCTGGGATCTCGGGGCGTGATTTCGTGAAAAAGTTCACTGCGTCGCACGGTACAGTTCGGCAAATCTGTATGCCAGCACACATCTCAACAGAACACTGAAATAAAACCTCGTTGTCAAAACTCGTGCAAGAAAATTGTAAAAGCAAGGACTTACCAAGTATAATGGATGTATTTTGATGTTGATAGACGGTGAAACGTACGTGAAAAAGGACTTTGGACAAATCCGCTATACATGAAAAACACCACAGCAAATCCACCACGTTCTTATTCTTCGATATTTCAGACGTCAAATGCTATCGTGGCATTATCATCGACTCTGATCACGGCCTGACTATGGTTCAACTGCTCCCAAAACTCTCCATCAACAACCATGTACAGTACCGTACGTTGCCTCGGTACGACGTAGAATGACTGATACAACCGAATGTTGCCAATGCGTACGCGCGCCATTTGAGGCAGCTTTGCAGGACGAGGGTGAGTTCCCCTCGAGGGGTGGGGCCCCTTTTGAGGACTGTTGGAGTACTGTTAAAGCAGCTGTCAATAAACAACACAGTTGAGAACATTGTCGGGTATGTGGAACGGAGTCGACGGAATGATTGGTTTGGCGAGAAGTGTAGAGAGATTTTGGAGGAGAAGCAAGGGACTCGGTTGAACGTGGAACGCTACAAACGGGAACGGAAATAGCAGACCGGCCTTTACCAGGAGAAAGAATGTCGCCTGGAAGAAGAGGAGTGTGAGGAGATGAAGCAGCTGTGCCGTTCTCTAGAAACACGAAAGCTATACCAGAAGCTCAACGCATCCCGCAAAGGCTTCGTGCCGCGAGCCGAAATGAGGTGAGGTGATTGAAAGGTGGAGGCCGCACTCCGACGAACACCTGAATAGCGCGAAGAACGTAGACAGTGAGAATCAAGACAGTGGAAGCTATGACTACATCAGTGTGTTTTGTTTGTTTTGTTCAAAAGTTGGCAACAGACAGGTAAACTTGTAAACTACGAAATTATCACCACAAGATGGACAATTTCTTTAGGTAAAACTTTGTATGACTCGGAAAGCGCTTTTCCGATCACTGTGCGCCTGCTGTCCTTACTGCGGTCTTACGGATGCAAGGCGCTATTTGGCAGGATTTGGCATCCTGCCACTACGCGCAACCGGCGTTAGACTGGTACAGAAATAACAATGTTGTTTTTGTACCAAGGACTTCAACCCAACAAAATTGCCGGAAGCTCGTCTGTTTGAAAAAAATTGGCCATCGCGAAGGCCAAACTTCGTAAAATGCCTAATGTAGTCCAGACCGAGCAGGTTTTTAAGAAACAGTGGGTAAAAGTATCAAAAAAATCGACCCCATTATTGCTCAAAACCTTGTAAGTTGTGTCAAGGGCAATGTGCGACCATTCGGTCACGAAGAGGAGTTCCAATAAACCAATAACATAGAAACCTATTCATAATGTTGTAGTTTATTTCCTGAAAGTTTGAAAAAATCCCACTTTTACAGAATGTTTGCGGGTCATTTTTGTGTGTCACATTTTTTTCGAGTACAGTCTTGAAATTGAGGTGTCCGGAAACAGAAACAGAGGCAACTTGAAAACAGGTGGGTGAGCTTCAACTGATTTGTTTGTTGTATCTTTTGATTCTTATGTCCTAATGGCTAATGTAGGTCTCAGTGCACCGACGTTTAGATGACTTTTTCGTAGTGTGTTACAAGTTTTAGGGAGCCATTCAAATAAAATTTTCTTCTCGGTTTCCTGCATTCTCTGAGCTTTTACATCCAAAAGTTCCCCTTTTTTTGCATTTCGATCCCTTTGTCGATGTTTTTACTGTTATTTCTAATAAACGATCTAGCCACTATTTGAGCGTTCATACTCTTGTTTGTACTCTTGTTCTTTCAATTTTGAACTAGACCCAAAAGTTGAAACTGCGGAAAAAAAGCGATTGATCGGTACGCTAGGGAAAAGGGCCGTGACGTCGAAAGATACCATTACTTCATTGTCATTTATATGACCTGATGACTGTAGCTGTTGTACAAATTCTTGGGAGTTGCGAACTGAGCTTGTTGGGAATTGCTCGGAGATACCTTTAAATTCTTTTACTAGCCATTTTGCTAGCTTTTGGGCTGGAGATCCTACAGATGAAAAAGTTTCCCTCATTTCATTTCCAGGTTTGTGGACTTTTGGGAGGCCTTTAGTTCTGTGAAGGACTGCGGCATCCCCTAATACTGCTTTACACTCCTTTAGTGTTTTATCTACGTGTTTCACCATGTTTGGTAGGGGGTCTACTGGAAGCTGCCTATAAGGACCATTATTGATCTTAGAAGCCATCTGCCTGTCGTAGTCCTCCTTATCCATTATGACGACTCGGTTACCTTTGTCTGCTTTCAGGTAGAAAACTGGCTCTGACTTCAGTTCCTTAACGATGCGAATTTCCTTCTCGTTGTTGTGTTTTTGTTTCTATCCGTCCTTAATAATGTTCGAAGTGATAGTCCTGACTGTGTTTTGTAAAGATGTCGGAAGAGTGTTTGTAATTGCTGTCTCCACGTCGATGATGATCTGCTCCACGTCGGGCTCGGTTACCGCGTATCCTAATCCCTTGTTGAGATGCGTCAGTTGTTTTTCCGTGAATGTGGTCGTCGATCGGTTGACAACCAGTCCCTCACTGGAGTGGACCACCGGTGTCGTGGTGATGGGGGATGTAAGTGTGGCGGTGTGGTGTATGGTCCGGGTCTGTTGGGATTCTATTCTCAGGTTGTTGAGTTTCCTATCGAGAACCGTTCGTTTCCTATTCGATTCGCATTCCTCTGCTACCTTGGCTCGGGATGAGAACTCCTGGAATTTTACGGGATACTCCTTGGCTAACTTCAGGTGCAGAGAAGAGCACTTCAAAATTTTCCGGTCCAGTTTGTTGAATAGTCGTTTGATGCTGTCCTTGATGAATTCCGCTTCTATTTTCCTGACGATGTTGGCAGGGGTCGATGTATTTTAATCCTATGACTTACTGGTACAACTTAATATTTTAGGCATTTCTCCGTATTTTAATCCTATGACTTACTGGTACAACTTAATATTTTAGGCATTTCTTCAGAAATGCTACGTCCTTCCTAAGTGTGGCGATGGTTTTCTTCAATCCGATGAATTTGTGGGCTCTGGCGGCTGGGTTGCCATGATGAATCCTAGATGGTTTGAGGTGATTAGTGGAATACCTGTAACTAGAAATGGCTTTTATTCCGTTAACATCAACTTGTTAAAATGGCTGAATGGTTACTATTTAGAGCCGTGGATTGGCATCACTGGATTTGTTTACACAACCTTTGTCTTGGGGCTCATGTATATTTTTGCTTTTTCAAGTGCATAACGAATCAGTAAATCAAAAGTGAGTGAAAAACTTATAGTTGAAGCAATACC
Source organism: Aedes japonicus (assembly GCA_034211315.2). Taxonomy (NCBI): domain Eukaryota; kingdom Metazoa; phylum Arthropoda; class Insecta; order Diptera; family Culicidae; genus Aedes; species Aedes japonicus. The sequence continues at coordinate 101,094 of JASCZW010003556.1, forward strand.
GGTGACAAAAGTTAAGTGTATCAGGTAAAATCTAGTGTAAAAAGGTATTTATCCTTTATTAACTGTGTGCCATATAGAAAAGTGAAAAAGAAAAGAAAATAAAACGCGGCAAGTAAGAGAAGGCATTAAAAGCTTGAATAAACTTTTATTCAACTTGGTTTGAATAAGACCTCATTGCAAACTTGGATGCAAGTTTGGCTTGCGAACTTGCATGAGGAGCTTTCGAACTTACATGGGAAGCTTTCAAACTTGCTTAAAAGCTAGCGCATAAATATTGTTGCGTGAAAGTAATATAATACCAGTGATGCTAGTTTCACTGAAACCGAAGTGAAATCGAAACTAATAACCGCAAATATAAAACTATTTTCAAAATTAAAAAAAAAAAATTGAAAATCATAAAAAAAAAGAAAAAGGAAAATTTAGGATGAGTTTGGTTTTATTTAAATCGAGGTCAATCGGCAAAAATGGTAAAGAGTGGAATAATCATTAACGATTATCCAAAACTCAAAATATTGACAGTGCAGCTCGATGCTCTGAAAGAAGCTCCTCTACAAAAAGTAGAGGAGCAAAGACATGACGTAAAATCTAAGTTTACAAAATGTAGCTACAGGCAAGGTGATTTGTCTCTTGAAAGCAAGGTTCAAATTAGAGCAAACTGGCTAAAAGGTGTAACTGAGTATTTTACTCCATACGTAAATGCCGAGCTTATTGCTCTGACAATTAAAAACATCGATGGGTCTATCGCTCCCCGCACAAGCAAGAAAGAGCGTGCCACCCTTAGAAATGAAACCAACTAAGTTCCTGCAGGTGAACCTCCATCATGCAAAAGGAGCATCTGCTGTCATGAGTCGGAGGTTTAGAAAAGAGGGGCTGGGCGTGGTACTAATTCAAGAGCCATGGACTAATAAAGGAAAAATACTGGGTATTCAAACACAGGACTGTAAGTTGTTCTATGATGAAAATCAGAGTACGCCAAGAACTGCTGTTTTTTTTTTGCTGAAGAACAGAATTCTTCAAACGGGACATTGTTGCGGTCATGGTTGAGGTGCCTACCACCAGAGGAAAAACTGAGGTCATAGTGGCTTCAGCCTATTTTCCAGGTGATGCTCCTGAGGTGCCTCCTCCTGAGATCGACTCATTTGTCAAGTACTGCAGAGAAAATAATAAGTCATTCATAATTGGCTGTGATGCCAACGCACATCATACCGTGTGGGGTAGTACGGATATCAACAGTCGAGGGGAGTGCTTATTGGAATATCTCTCTTCAAACAATATAGACATATGCAATAAGGGAAACGAACCTACCTTTTCAAATGCTATCAGACAAGAAGTCTTGGATTTGACATTGTGCAATAGTGCAATTTATGAACGTATTTCAAAGTGGGAAGTCTCTGAGGAAACTTCATTGTCGGATCATAGACACATTGTGTTCGAATGGAGTGGTGGAAATAGGTCAACTTCTACATTTCGAAATCCGAGGAAAACAAACTGGGATCAATATGCACAACATTTGAACTCGGAGTTATTTACAGAAGGTGGAAAGATTGATTCAGTTCAGAAATTGGAATCATTTTCCCAAAAGGTAAATGACACGATTTTAAATTCTTTCCATATTAGTTGTCCTATCAAAGAATTCCTCTAACAGGGATGTTCCGTGGTGGAACTCTTAGTTGGAACGTCTGCGTAAAACATCTCGTAGGTTGTTTAATAAAGCGAAAAGAACCTCAGATTGGACTCCCTATAGGAATGCCCTTACTGAGTACAATAAAGAAATTAGAAAATCTAAACGAAGATCCTGGGTTCTAACGTGTGAAAACATAAGCAATAGTCCAGAAGTCGCAAGACTTCAGAGGGCTCTTGCAAAGGATCATACGATTGGGAATCTGAAAAATGAGGATGGAGTTTTTACAAAAACTCCTAGTGGAACGTTAAAGCTGATTATGGAAACACATTTTCCTGGATCAGTTTTGTGTGTAGATCCAATCAGAGATGGATCACTTGAAGGTGAAAAAAGTTCTACAAGGACATCTCAAAAGTCTGTTAGAGCGCAAATTGCTGCAAATGACTTGGCTGACAAAATATTTAAGAAAGCCAGGGTAGAAAATGCGTTGAGATCTTTTCAGCCTTACAAATCTGCAGGAACGGACGGGATATTTCCAGCATTACTTCAAAATGGCGAAGCAGTGTTGATCTCGCCATTAATTGAGATTTTTAAGGCAAGTTTAAGACTCAACCATATTCCAACTTCATGGACACAAGTAAAAGTTATCTTCATACCTAAAGTAGGAAAGCGAGACAAGGCGCATCCTAAATCATACAGACCCATTAGTCTTTCATCAGTCCTATTAAAGACTATGGAAAAAGTTTTGAATGATTATATCAATTCAAATTACATGAACAAGCATTTACTATCTGAGTTTCAGTTTGCTTACCAGTCTGGTAAGTCAACAGTTACGGCACTGCATAGTGTGGTTTCAAAAGTAGAAAAAGCTCTATCGGTAAAAGAAATAGCACTTTGTTCTTTCTTAGATATTGAAGGAGCTTTCGACAACGCTTCCTATTCATCTATGGCTCGTGCCATGAAGAAAAGGAACTTTGACATGAACATAATTAACTGGGTTCATACCATGCTTGCAAAAAGAGAAATCACTTCAGAGCTGGGAAGTTCGTCTATTACAATACGGGCAACGAAAGGTTGTCCCCAAGGAGGAGTCCTCTCACCACTTATGTGGTCCTTAGTTGTAGACGAGCTTCTAAGAAGCTTAGAGGAAAAAGGTTTCGAGGTTGTAGGTTTTGCAGACGATATAGTCATTATAGTGAGGGGAAAATTTGACAACATCATTTCAGAAAGAATGCAATGGGCCCTAAAATTTACCCAGTCTTGGTGTATCAAGGAGGGCCTTAGCATTAATCCAGCAAAAGTAGTAATTGTACCTTTCACTAGGAAAAGGAAGTTTAGTCTAAAAGCGTTCCAGCTAGGAGGATTAAAGATCCATCTTAGTGAACAGGTTAAATACTTAGGAGTGATACTGGATGCCAAACTGAACTGGAATGCTCACCTTGAGTGTGTGATCGGTAAGGCAACCAGTGCTTTCTGGATTTGCTCAAAAACATTTGGCAGAAAATGGGGTCTAAGACCAAAAATGATAATGTGGATTTATACATCCATAATACGTCCTAAAATATCGTATGCTTCTCTTGTGTGGTGGCCAAAAACAAAAGAGGCTACTGCACAGAAAAAGCTTGCAAAACTTCAACGGCTAGTATCCATTGCTATAACGGGAGCGATGCACAGCACTCCATCAAATGCGTTGAATGCAATGCTAAATCTGCTGCCTTTGCACGAATACGTGCAACTAGAAGCGGAAAAGAGTATGCTTAGACTTAAACGGTTGAAAACTTTCATGTCTGGTGATTTAGTCGGTCACCTGAGCATTTCACAAAGCTTTCAAAATGGGCCAGTGATGTACATGAATGGAGACTGGATGAAACCTGTGGAAAACCATGACATTCCTTACAACATATGTGAAACGTCACGTATAGATTGGGAAGTTGGAGGTCCCACTGTTCGTCATGGCTCCATAAAATTCTTCACAGATGGCTCAAAAATTGGAACAAAAACGGGAGCAGGAATCTTCGGCCCTGGGGTAGAAATCTCAGTGGCGATGGGAAACTATCCAACGGTTTTCCAAGCGGAGATCTTTGCTATAATAAAATGTGTTAACGTTTGTCTGAAGAGAAAATATAGATATGCAAATATTTGTATTTTTACAGACAGCCAAGCGGCACTCAAAGCGTTAAGTAATTATAAATGTACATCAAAACTTGTCTGGGAATGCATTCTTTCATTGCGAAAGGTGTGCCAAGAGAACTCGGTAAATTTATTCTGGGTTCCGGGACACTGTGGCATTGAAGGCAATGAAAGGGCAGACGAGCTTGCTAAACAAGGTTCAAATGCACAGTTTATTGGCCCAGAACCATTCTGCGGTATATCATACTGTGCCATAAAAATGGAATTAAAATCTTGGGAAGAGCAAAGGGTGATGACCAATTGGTTGGTCACCACAAAGTGTTCTCAAGCGAAAAGGTTTATAATTCCAAATGTTGCAATTAGTAAAAAGCTTCTGGAGCTCAATAAGAGAGTTCTTTGTACCTATACTGGCCTAGTAACCGGACATTGCCCGAGTAGATATCATTTGAAAAACATTGGCCAGGTTCAGAATGATATCTGTCGTTTCTGTAACATGGAACGTGAAACCTCGGAACATCTGCTTTGCAGTTGTGATGCTGTGTACAAGAGCAGACTTAAATTTCTGTACAGTGGCTATATGCAACCTGAAGAAATTTGGACTGCAATTCCTGGGAAGGTGGTGGGTTTTATAAACTCAATTTTGCCTGACTGGGAGACGCGTCTTAGGCTGGTCACTTGACAAATGGTGATCTAGCTTTAAGATGCGAATTAGTATAGTAAACAGGGGTATATCACAAAAGTTCAACTCAGTGGACGCTGTGATTCTACGCCCAAAAAAAAAAAAAAAAAAAAAAAAAAAAAAAAAAAAAAATTTAGAGCCGTCATGATGGCGGCTGCAGTTTGAATCTCGGTTACGAATCGAGATCGTTTTTTTTGTGAGCCATTGAAATTGCGGGCTCCACCCTCACACACAACTACTAATACACTGCATAACCTCACAAACACATTGATTGTTTCTAAGCGAATTTATGTGTTGCTTTGTTGCCCGCGACCAATGTTGCTTTTTTTCGCCAAGTTACGATGCATTACGAGAAATGAAACAAAATCATGCGAAATTGCATGACAATCTTGCTTTTTTTTATTTTGAGTGTACTTGTTGTTGCACTAGCTGTTTTTAAAATTTTCGCTAGTGACTTTAATTCTGCGTATATACCGAAGATGCATCTGATTCTTGGAATTAATAGTATTTGCTTCCGGGATTCGCTGTTTGTAAGCGTGGGATTGTAATATTTGACTTTTGACAGAAATGAATAGTTAATTATAAAGAAATTCCAAAGAGACTCATTGTATGTTTTAAGAAATAATGAAGATACATTTGTATAAAGCAGTAGAGGCAAATGAAAAATAGAAGAAATAGAGAATGGATCTGATAATGGTAAAGAGAAATCCATTAAGTATAATCTTGAAAGCAGCACCGGTAACATCTAGTGAGGAATCTGACAAGAAAATCCTGAACAGCAAATGAGAATGAATATGTGCAAAGTTCAGAAGCTATATGAGGAATATTTTTTCATATGTTTTAGTCCGTTTCGGGATAGGTCGTGCAATGTACCAGGCACACGTTTAGAGAAGATGCCGTTGCTATATGCTATCCAAAGAGTAGAACCGCTTTGCACAAGTCATCTTTTTTCGGGTTTCATCTGCATCAAGAATAATGAAAATGTGCCACGAAACGTCAGTTTGAATTGAATGCAGCTCACATAACCTACAGATATTCAATTCAAGGGCAAATCTGTTCTATAAACATCAACAGTAATTACAAACACATCTGTATTATTTCGATGGCCATTTTCCATCATCATCGTTGGAATCGTCATAATGAATGCCAATCATCAACAAAACACTCGTCGGCTTGAAGCTCGCCTATTCTGACGACGTTTGATGACGTTGCATAATCTTCAGTCCGTTTTATTTTTCTTCGCTCCCGTTCCCATCTTTTGCCTCAACTCATCATCAGCTCATTTCCACCATAGTGTCTCCATGTTTTGATGTACACAAATCGCCAACAAATACATTCAATACAATCAATTTGGTCCGCCGTAACTCGAATTCCATAATCTCTCTCGTTACAAAACAATCAATATTAAGATTGATACCTAAATCAATATTGAACATACCATGAAAAATATCATTTATGCTTTACATCCTCTCAACAGCACACGACAAATCAAAGCGCATGCTCAGTCGCTATCAAAACAACTCAAGTGACAACCCGAACTACTGCTCTCACGGAATATTCCTGCCACAAAGCTCCATCCACCCTTCAGAGTGAGGAAGTATGCTGGAATTCGGAACACTGGTGGAAATAGAGGGAGAGCGACGAAAATCAGCTGTTGTTTGTTTTTGCTGCCTGCCATTCCTGGCAGCCGCCCCTTAGTCGTCGACCTTTGGAGCACGTGTACCGTAGGTCACAGGGAAAAAAACAGTGGTGGGAGGAGGAGGAGACGCAAGCTCAATGAGTTGGAATGATGATAAATCCTCCTGCTCTGGGAAGGAATGAGAAATTTTCACTTGACTGCGTGGGAAAATGGAAATGAGGCCTGCTGATGCTGACGTTCTGAGTTCTTTGCCTCTTGTTTGCCTATTATGGTGCATGAGTTGGATAGGTTCTTGTATACCTACTTGTTTCGGGTTGGACGAATGAAAGAAAAAGTTGACAGTAGAGAAATTGGCACAGACAGAGCACGTACTTCTGATGTTGTCTGCCCGACGACTCCACCCACTTGAAGCGGTTGACGTCTGAGCAAACGTATGTTTTTTTTTCTTTGCGATTACTGCCGAAGTAGAATTTCGTCTTCTTCAAGCAAAGGAGATAAATTAGCCTCATTAGGATTACGCGGTTATTTTACATGAACGGTGTCCATGCGTGACAGGAATTTCTTGCGGTAAATCACTTGCGAATGTTATTTCGAGTGGAAACGCGCGAAAGATGGATTCGCAGATTTACCCAGTTCCGAAGGCACTGCGAACGACGACGGATGACGGATGGAGATTTAAGTGCATAACGGGTTTGATTTACGAGGAAGGATGATTTGGCGTGTATGGCAGCTTTTGGTAGACGACCATACTCTGGGGTGTTCTTTATGGGCGTTAATCTTGATGGAGCGAAATGAAGATGCTTGCAGTTTTCTGAAATTTGACTGTGATTACTCACTAACAGTTATGAATAGGGGAACATAGGGTAGAGCACTGCGTCGGCTTAATCGCTTGTTATAAACCTGTCGAACAGAAAACATTAAATGTATGTAATCCCAGGTAACTTTGCCAAAACCATCCAGTTTTATTAAGTTTTATTAAAGTTTTATGAAAGCCACTAGAAATCAATTTGGTTTTATTATGGTATTAAGTGGTGCCAATAGGTTTCAAATTTTAGTCAGGTTTATGAGAATCTACACAGCTTTTTTACAACGATCTTTAACCCTTGTGTTCTAAAGTTCCATTACTCCTATCGAAAGTTTTATTTTGACTTCATGAACTCGTTAAATGCGGTTTTGAAATGCCGTTCTAGAACTCTTTTAAATTATCTTATTATGGTCAGTTGAAAAAGCATTTTAAAACCATTTTACCTCCAGTAAATGCATTAAACGGCAAATTGGTATATGTAGAGGAAAGTGACGAAATGACCAAATAGTTTTGCAGTAGCCATTGCGAAGATAAATTGGCTTTTTGGCAAAACTGTGGTGTCCTCCAATCGCCATATTGAAATACATGAAATAATTGAAATGTGGAAAAATAAATATACCACATTTTAAATGTAATACAAATGAACTATAGATCAGAGACCACTTTGACCATAAATTTTCAGGAAATTCATGATTAATTTATCGTGCCGATATTCACCATAACATAAAATACGCATATGATTTTGAGCATGATATGCTATCAATAAAACTCAATTTGCTTTAGATATTTTGCTATCAAACAGAATTTCCCGCAACACTAGAACTTTTTTCTTAGATATCATTTACAACTAAAGGAATCAGAAGAGCAGAGAATCGAACAAAGCAGAACAACAAAAACCAACAACGATATCACCGTGAAGTTTAACAGTTGTGGCCATTTGGCCCTATGCTGGTTTTGATGGCAGCCAATAGGTTTTATGAAGGTTCTCAAGTGATCATAACATCTTTCACTAGAACATTTTCAAAATCTTTATGCTCTTATAGAGGTTTTATTCACTTCACATAACCGGCTATAGAGTGGGCACTTTGAAGAAGCATAGAGAAGGTGTTGGTAGACAACACATCTTTGCATGTAGTTTTATCAACAAAGCCGGAAGGAGTGCTATACGGCTGGAATAAAACTAAAATTGTTACTTGGGAATGACCGTAAGAAGGTTCTCAACAATTACTTAGTTAGTTCAACGTTGAAATTTTCACCAATGACTAGTTCAAATCTAAAATAATTATTTCATTTTTGTTCATAATACTTCTCCTACGTCTTGTCGCATTCTATCCTCAATTACATTGAAATTCTCCTTCATTATTTATTAACTATGGTATTTAAATTTGAAATACATACAGAGGATATTTATTTAAAGTTCTCTTGTAAAATTGTAAATTTCTTTAGATTCCCAATACTCAACTCATTTGGAAACTTTTGAATTGTTTATACAAATATGAATTTCTTGAAATTCATTCCAAATGGAAATACAGAATGTAGAATTTTCTAAGTTTTAATCTTTCTACGTTCAGGTTTTACTAGAACCTTATAACCGTTCAAAAGATATTTATTTTTCAATTAAATTCATATTCAGCACAACCAGACTTTTCTGTGGACTCCTCTTGGACAATCTGGTGACTCTAAGGCTTTCTAGAATCTTTAGTATAGACTGTTCCATAAAATATAAATACACTATCTCTCCTTCAAATAAAAAAGGCCATACTGTGATTTTTGATCATTTTATTCTCAAGCAAAACAATGTTTTCTTTCTATCTTCATTTCAATTTGCTTGATTTTTCGTAGTGTAGGCGAGTTCTCTAACTATTCCCTTAACACTACTCATAAGCTTCTGCAAAGTGCCTCCTACCATTTTCACCACTTTTGGTCAATCTTTCTTAATTTTTTCAACACTATCCACCGGTTTCATGTGTTTTCTAAGCATTCGTCAAAGCCCAGAAAATTTCGATAGGGCGAATCTCTGGGAAGTTTGATGGATTCATTTCTCTTGGTACGAATACGACATTGTTCTTTTAGTACCACTCTAGTGCATATTTAGAGTAATGGCAGGAAGCAAGATCAGGCCAAAATATTGTAGGATTGTTATGCTGTTTGATCAAGGGTAACAACCTTTTTTTGCAAAGACTCCTTCACGTAGATTTAGCCATTCATTATTGGGTCTGTCGTAATGAATGGACGAGCTGTTTTCCCACATCCGCATATGGCCTGCCACATTACCTTCTTGCCGGATTTTTCTGAGTAAATGGCTTTCACTGATCCAGGAACATCCTTTCCCTGGCGGTGATTTTTATGTAGGTTTCATCGTCCATAACAGTTTGTGGTACAGTTTTCGAGCCCTCGATTTCACAAATTCTGCCTGTTTGGTGCTTCGTTTTGGCTGCTTCTGCTTCGACGAGTCTGCCGGCCCATTCTCTCCTTGGCACGCATAACATTAGTCGCCGAAGTACTTGGCTTTTTCGCCACTTCTCGGTAAACTAAGGTTTTTAATGTTCCAACAGTATCTCAAATAGTATGCTATAGAAAAACTGTACACCTTAAGTTCTGAAGTCTAGTGCATTTTCTATGGCCTAGATCATCGCGAGATTATCTCGCAACGTCTGTTTAGCTCAGACAATTTTCAACATGGTTGAAAGCATAATGTAACTCTAGGGAACGAAGATAAACTATTTTAACGGTTGTAGATCCGTATTTCTAAACCAATAACATCCCAAGATTATGGAGGCCGTTTCATCGTTGAATGACTTTACCACGCGGGACATCGTCGAATGAGAGAGTCCCAGCTGTTTTCTGATCCATTTGTGACACGCAAATTTGGAACATCGGCGCACATAAATCTTTGCCAAATCTGCTCTTGTTCCGATGCCATCACGATAACCACTTGACACATTGTGATGGAATTTTTGAAATTTTTGTTTTAGTCAAAACAAACCCACACCCTAAAAAGTTACAAGCTTATTACTGTGTCTCATTTTTTTTCGAGTACAGTACACTGTTTGTTGTTTTTAAGAAAGTTGAAAAGAATTCCAATATGCAGTGTTAAATTTTCTGAGGTCTGTTGTACTTCATAATTTTACTCATATCAAAATATGTTTGAAATTATCAAAGATTTGTAGTTATGCTCCAAGAACTACCTAGTTATCCATATCCACAAGTGTGACTATCAATCTTTTGGTAATTCGTAGGTACGGTACAAAGTGATGAAGAATTGGTTGTTAAGGCTGAAACATGTGTTGAGATCAAAGGTCGGTATAGGTTATTCTAGAATTCTATTTCTTGAGTAACTAGTTGTTGATATATTGATATACAAATGATCCATTTTTGCAGTAGGACTACGTCTTTGTTCTATACTGGGGTACAATTTAAAAAATTAATCGCGTTATGACCGTCACGAAAAGTGGTCAGGTTTTGAGCGTTAATATCTCAGTAATTTCTCAAAAACAATCAAATTTTTTGCACCAATCCATCGGAAATATTTCTACGCATCAACATCAATAGAGAAAAACCTTGACTTTGGGCCAAATACTATTAAAAAAATCATTAATGTTAAGCCCTCTCAGGCCTGAGGGATCATATATAACCTCAAAGGAAAATGGCTATATAATATCACAGACTGAATAAAAGTGTACACTGTCTTCGGAAAATTTGTTCTACAACTTCTATCTGGGAAATATAAAAAATAACATACGAGTTTAAGGCCTAATTGACGACATAGAACATCCTGAATATTAAGAAGTTCAGGAAGAAAAAAAGCATTATAAAGCGTTACTCCTCGCACGGAGAATACATAACATAACAATTAATGTATTATAAAGCGTTGTTTTAGAATATGGTACATATTATTGAATTTTTGGTGATAAACCAATATTTTTGCTCGTTTCTGGGAGTTTCTAGGTTGCCCAAAATGCGCTTGAGTTCAGAACTTCTGATCTACAGTCGTAACAGTAGCTTTTTGAGCTATATAAGATTATGATAAGTATTTAAACATATTGAATCAACCTTTTGGAAGGTCAACAGTTATTATTTGATAATTTTGTGATGTGATGTAGGTCATCGAAACTGTCCTTGAGTTCAGAACTTATGATCTGCAGGAGTAACTATAGCTTTTTGGGCTATGCAAAGTAACGCTACGTATCCAACCATATTCAGTGAATATTTTAGAACGTAAACAAACATTACGAGATAAACTGAGATGATCGGGGTCATCCAAACTGTTCTTGAGTTCAGAATATAAGATCTACAGTTATAACAGTAAGTTTTTGGAGTAAGTAAAAGACCAATATGTATTTAGCAATATTCATTGAATAGTGTAGAAGGTTACCAAACATACTGCGACAATCTTGGGATATCCTAGGTCATTCAAACTGTCCTTAAGATCAAAATATAAGATCTACAGTTGTAACAGTAGCTCTTTGGGCTATATCAGGTGGTCATTTTTTGGCAATACAAAGTTATAATGAATATTCAAATATATTCAGTTAATACTCTTAACGGTCAACAAACATTATAAAGCAATATGGCATTCTGGATCATCCAAACTATCCTTGAGATCAGAACATAAGGTCTACAGTTGCAACAAAAGCTTTCTGGGCTATGCAAAGCTACGCTGTTTATTAAAAACATATTCATTGAATATCTTGGAAGGCCAACAAACATTATGAGATAGTCTTCTAGGTTATCCAAACTATCCAAACTAATTCAAAACTGAAAATCTACAGCTGTAACTGTAGCTTTCTAGACCAAACAAAGTAATAATATGTATTTGAAAAATTCAAGTCTTCTGGATGGTAAACAGATATAATGAAATATCTTGGGTTGTTCTAGGTCACCAAAACCGCCCTTGAGTTCAGAAGTAAGGATCTACAGTCGTAGCATTAGCTTTATAATCTATGAAAGGTGAGGTCACCAGTCGTTATCAGATTATCTTGGGATGTTCAAGTTCCTAAAAACTTACTTGAGTTAAGAACTTAACATATACAGTAGTAATCGTAGCCTCTTGGGCTATACAAAATTACGATAACTATTCAAACATATACAATGAATATTCTGAAACGTCCACAGACACCAAAGTATAATCTTGTTAGTTTCAGGCCATTCAAAACATAAGGTCTACAATTGTAACAGTAACTTTATGAGCTAAACAAAGTTAAGTTAGTTAGATTGGCATAGTAACCCAAGATTATCTCATAATGTCTGTTGGTCTTCCAGGGCATTCATTGAATATATATCATAACGTTGTACAGCGGATAAAACTACTGTTACAACTGTAGATCTTAAGTTCTGAACTCCACGACAGTTTGGACGACCTAGCATTTGGAGCAATTGGAAATCGATTTCTGTCACATTTAGCCTTTAGGAAAAGTAAAACAGAAATTTCACATCGCTAGAACTGCTCCGTGCCATTGGCGGTATATGCGCACAACTCTTTTGCATGTCGACACTCTTTTGCCTGTCAAAGGGATCCCTTCCCCCTTGCCTACCACACGCTGTGGTAGTTAGGCAAGAGATTTTCTGCTTGATCGGATACCGTCTTTCAAACATGCCATACGCTAAATTTCAACTACTTCTGTTCAATTTCATAACCTGCCTTGCTCTTACGGACCTATCAATACCTTCTCTTCACATCTTTGGTTCTAGCAGAAATTGCTGTCCACTCTTAGGGTTGCATGTTGATAAGAATGATATTTCCAATTGTAAACAATATAATTATAATTAAGGAGTGTATCGAAAATAAGCTATCCACAAACTTTCTTTCAAATTATGTTGAAAACCGATATTTTATTCATACAAAAAATTGATCCTTTATTGTTCGAGGTTAAACTTGAACATAATGAAGACCGGATGAAATTTAAGTTATTCCTTCACGAATTTTCGAACTTTGGATCGAATGCTCTTCATCAAATTCCTGACAAGTGTTGCATCGTATTTTTTGGACGCTTGAGCCCAAATGTTTTTGAACTCCTGCGTGTTCTCAGCTTCTTTACCAGTCTTCTTGAAGACCCTCTTCACGATTGCCGAGTAACGTTCGATGGGTCGAAGCTGAGGGCAATTTGGTGGATTGATATTTTTCTCAACGAAATCTATACCCTTTTCCGCAAGCCAATTGAGAATGGTTTTGGCATAGTGAGCCGACGCTAAATCCGGCCAAAACAGTGGAGGTGTACTATGCTTCTTATATAAAGGCAACAATCTCTTCTGGAGACACTCAGATCGATGGATTTCCGCATTTATGGTTCCGGTAGTGTAAAAAATGGTTGACTTCAAACCACAGGAACATATTGCTTGCCATACCAGTACCTTTCGACCGAATTTCTCCACTTAAATCGACCTGTCCGCATCGCTCACATCCTCCCCAACGACGGCAGTAAAGTATTGTGGACCTGGAAGGGTTTTTGAGTCCTCCTTTACGCAGGTCTCATCGTCCATCAAAACGCATGCATCCGGACGCTGCAAAAGACGCGAATACAATTTCGGGCCCTTGTTGCTGCTCGCTTCTTCTGTTCTGCACTTTGTTTCGAGATTTTCTGCTTCTTGTAGGTCTTCAGGTGGTTTCGTCTCTTGATACGCTGGATCATTCCGACACTCGTTCCTGCTTTTTTGGCCAAATCACTTATTGACATTGATTTGTTCTTCATGATTAGGAGATACCACTTTCTGCTCCAGTTTCGGGTTGGAAGAACCGGGTTTTCTGCCTCTTCCTGGTAGCTCATCCAAAGAATAGTGTTCCCCAAACTTATTAATGATGTTTTTAACACTCGCATGATGAATTCCAAACCGCTTCGCCAATTTCTCGCATAGTAATACCCTTCTCACTTAGCCATGTGTCCAGAACCTTAATTTTCACTTCCTTTTCAATACGCGACATTTTGAAAACGCAGAATTTGAACCGCACAAACAAGTAAACAAAAGAAAGCTGACAGTCAAACGCACAGCATGCAGTGTTCAGAGCATAAAAAACCCTCACAAATACATGCGTACAACACAAATGTATATGGATAGCTTATATTCGATACACTCCTTATAATGCAACAACAAAAAACATGATTAGTTAAATATATTTTTCCCCTGTTTTTTTCATAGAATAAATAACATTTGTTTTTCGTGGAATGTCTATTAAGACACTTAAGTTTCCTCGAATAGCATAACTTGGTGAGATCATTCCTTTTTAGGTGAATTCTGTTGATAAAATTTGTCAGAAGCAGATAATTTCTCATCTCCATGAGATGCTCTAGGGGTGGACCGTAATGTATTGCTAGAACGAATAGAAATGAAGAGAAAGGGTATTGATTGTTCCGTATAGGGTAACGGCAGGCTTTGAAATTGAAAGATACAAGTTTGAAAACGAGCGGAGGGCATTGAAAGGTAGTATCCGATCAGGCACCAGGTATCCTCCCCATTGCCTACCCTGCATTAGGTAGCTTGGTATAGGGTTATATTGATTGTCATGTACAAATTACTTCGCAAATTGGTTGGTATTCTTCTCGAAGAGATTCAGCGCCATGCTCGCCTCCAATCTAGATTTTGGTTGTCGACCTCCACTTTTGGTACCTCCGTTTGATCAAAATAAAGTTTGTGAATGAGAGCGGAGGAAAGATTTAGATGAATGAGGGAGGTAAGCTGACAGAGCAGTCTAAGATCAGGAAGATCTGCAGGAATTGTTGGCCGATCGTTGGTTTGGTGATAGATATAGGAGTTGTAGAACGGTATTGAATGAATCTCCAATAGACAAAAGGTCTATGAACCTAAGCAAAAAATCTGTGTAGAGTGAATTACAATGTTTTGATTATCGACTGACCGGTATATCATATGTGAAAATCATTCAATTGCTGCGTAATAATTTTACTTACATTTGTTATGTGTAATTTTGTGTTTATTAAAGCGAATACAGTGCCCAAGTGTATGAGGAATGAGATGTACTACCCATTGTAGTACGGAAACTAAGGCCGATAGAAATGGGCTCTTCTCTCTGTTTTACTTGATCAAGCTTTAATAACCACTGATCATCCTCGTTATGCCATTGTATGTAGGCCCAAAAGCTGGTTGGGTGGATCGATCGGCAGCATCACCTTAAAAATCTCCTTCCAACAACAAGATTGAACAATTTGTCAAAATAGCGAGCTATCTAACATGAGGACAACGCCCTCTATTTACAAACTGTTAGCAATGGTGAGTTGGCATTCGCACTCTCCCCACCCCGAGTGCATCAATCGGGTGCCCAGATGGTCCCTCACATTTCCCAGTATGAGCTTTAATTATTTATATAATTATGTATACATTTAAATAAGAGAAATGTTTTTTCTTCATGCGTATTTATTATATATGTTCTTCACTTTATTGATTCAGACATGACTGATTGCTTTATAAATAGTCGAGTTATTAGTACGAGACACTGAAGAAGTCTGCACATTGTATGGTATGGTATGGTATGTATGGTAGCCACCATCCCCTCTAGCCCTTGGCTTGGATGCAGCTCCACTTAACAGCAAGATCAAATTGGGCCACCGATCTGAATTCGCACTATCGCTGTATGAAGGGCCAAAAACGGAGGGGTGGACCCGTAAGCAGAGACACTTACACGAAATCCACGGGAAATTAAGAATCTCCTTCCAACGATATGATCCAACAAATCGAATAACACAATTCGCAATACTCATTAAGCTTTCTACAGGATGGCTTGTTAAGAAGGGCGCGTCACTCTCCCTGAAACTGTTGGAGTAGAACTCGCAGCACCACACTCGAATCGGTAGGATAAGAAATGATACTGTTTGTTCCCTCCTAGACTCAGGCAGTCAATCAAACCATCGTCCAGTTTCCGCTTGAATGATACCCTGGTGCTCCCTCCCAACCCAGTATTTATTATATTTATATAAATATAGATGTAATGTAATAATAATATGTTATATATGATTATATAGTAGAGCAAAAATTATATAAGGATATTTAGTTAAATTATGTAATAGTTGGAGTTCACGAGCCTATGATAAACATGTTAAAATAAATTAATTAACCTGCTGAAATAATAATATTAAGGCAGTAATAATAATATGCAGCTTCGTACCACTTTGTATCACTGATGGGTGACTGTATCTCTGGAATGTGAAGGTCATCTTGTTATTCATTGAGGTATAAATATCAATAAAGCATTCAATTGTATATAAAACCATAATATTATATTATTACGTATTTAATCATGACATATAGATATATAACCTTCTGGAATGAAGAGCATTCATTAATTTTGATTATTATTTGATATAATTTAATAAAATAATTATACCGGCCGGATCACCAAACTGAAGCAATTAAAATTTTATTAATTATTTTATTACTTCTTCCATAATATTATATGTATGATATGCAATTAATAATGATGAACAGCTGTGTTCCTCTGAACCGCTCAAATAGTAGTTGATGATCGTGTACTGAAATGTTAAGGTCATATTACGCCATTTAATGGAAAATATAATGAAGGAATTAAAGGTTGAGTGGTCGAGAGAGTCGTCAACATTTCTATTAATGAAAATATGCTAGAGCTTGTAAAAAACATGCATCATATAATAACACATACTAGTATCTACACATCTATATATACATCCATTGCTACTTTCGAGAAGGCCACTCCGACGGTGCTAGATACAGCTGAAAATTGATCCCCATTCTTACTGCTGCTTCTACCAGAAGATGATCATCCTATAACCGCAAGACCTCCTCTCCTAAACTGTATGGTACCTGAGAGAAATTTACCTTTCTGGCGTAATACATGTAATGAAATATACAGAATTAGGCTATGAATAAACAATGTCCTATAAGATAAAAATATATAGTGAGGGTATATTGTAATATGAATTGAAAATTACATGTAGCTGACTGCTGTTTTGTTGCAATTGTAGACAAACTTGCGCATCCATTATGAACCAGAAAAATTTAGGCAATGTATGACCGCCATGAAAAAAAGAATTTTAAATTTTAAATTATTTTGTAATACCTGACGACCTGGAAGACCTGAAAGATATGAGAATGGAAAATTATGATATGATGTACCGGTCACACCCCCTCACTTCGCTATTGTCGGATTGACAACATTGCCCGGGCTACGCCAACCGAAGCGTCTCCATGTTTCAGCTGGCAGTCTTTTGTGATCATATTGACTCACGTGGAGGCGTGAGGTAGAACTTGTGAGGACCAGAGGTCAGTCGCACCCTCCCGCCAAGTTGTCAACTCACCATTTGAAGCCCACACTGAAGAAGTCTGCCCATTGTAGACGAAATACGCGTATCTGTCAAGATAAGCAAGGGTAGTTGGAATTAAATGGAAAATACTCATTTTTCTTCTAATTTCTAGTTACAGGTATTCCACTTAACAGCACAAACCCTCTAGGATATAAGAAACATTTTTTTGATAAACTTCAACTTGCCTAAAACTTAGAACTCAGGAAACCCATATGAATTTTGTTGAATTGGTTTTCATTGCTTTTGTTGAAAAGTAGATTTACTTGACATTCGGGCCTTCAAGTTCAGCTAACAGTTTTGAATAAACCAAGAATGATTGGGGATACACTATTTGCTAAGGGAAAATTTATTAAACTTGTAAAATCTGGTATGAATATTAGCGATGATGTTCGTTCTTTCTTATTTAATTTTTACTAAATTGACAGACGATGATTTCTCCACTTTGCAACTTTTCTCCAAAAAAAAAGAGAAATTATATAAATACGGTTATTCCGAGAGTCAAAGTGAATTCTTTCACTTGGTGTTTCTTCTGGGAAAATCAAATGGAGATTCACGTCACTGTAAATGATTTTCCTGACTTCACTAAGTGACAAACGTCACTTCGACTCTCGTTCTTATTATCCCTAAATTTCGTCCTCTTTAAACCAACAGTTTCTAACCAATTTTTTTTCTTATCCTCCTTTTTCAGGTAAGTGCCATCATCCGGCAATCAAACAAAGTTCATGCAGATTGTGTCTTTTTGGAAACTTAGTTGTCAACAAGTTGCCACTATATCAACATTATCACGATAACCAGCACCCGAAACTACGTGGTAATATGTCCGCGCATGCATAATCCCGATAGCAAAATAAAGCAACGGTAAATTGCGATTCCATTTGCAAACAGTGAAAGTTTGGTGTGAAAAATCATTTTGCACTGATCTTTTCGGCAGCCACCGACAGCACCGCACTACATATTTGTTTACAACCACCGACTGACTGTGGGTAATGTGAAGTTCAAACATGGCCTGCTTTCGTCGTCGTCGTCGTCGTCGTCTTCCGTGCCAACCCCGTCCGTATCTGCCTAATGATCTGTGCAAACTCGAAATCATCAGCTGCCTTGACTGCGGGGGGAACCTGCAAATTGATGATGGTTACATTAATTCGCTGGATCTCCGTATGTTTGTTTTACATGTTTCGTCGATTAGAGGGGCCAGTCGTCGGCGTCGTTGTCGTAATATGCATTTTTCGTAGAAGCGCCGTGCGGTTTCGGGAAGAAGTAATGAGAATTTTGTGTTCAGCGCTGAGCCAACGACAGCGACGACGAATAAGGAAATGCACACTCAATGATGGGAAGGTGACTGACTTCTATGTGGTTATAGTGTGGCGATGGCTTCACGTGTGGCGAGGTTTTATCTGAGTGGCGAACCTCGATTGATGCGATATGCGCTGACGGTTGTTTTGGACGGTAATCCTGGGGGCGGCGGTAATGAACTTCGAAAGAGGAAACATGAGACCGAACAAGAAGCGGTACATACCGGCGACGACAGCGACGACGACGACGGCGATGACGACGACGGCGATGACGACGAAAAAATAGGGAGTAACGGCCGTTTGCCGTGATCCGTCGTTGAAGAATGGATACAAATTAGGCCACGCGTGTGATTACTTTTTCTTTTTAATAAGAACCGTTGCTCGCTTTGCTTAGAGTTGGACGAGAAGACGGAGGTGCATTGACTTGGTCGCTTCCCATTGTGGCAAGGTGAAACGAAATACCCACCTGAAACCATATCAATTTCTCCTCAGTTCAATCGAAGCGCATCAATTAGGATTGGAAAAGCAATCGGAATTCTGTTTCAGTTGCCGGAATTCCATCCTTTTCGTTTTTTTTTTTTTTTTTGGCAGGATCAGTTATCAGAACCCATATGTAATTCGTTCTCGGTTAATGGAATCAATTATGGTACGGCCGTGTGTCGTTTTGTCGTGCAGACGGAAAGCAGTGCACGGTTTGAGATAACATCGAAATTCCTTCGGAGAAGGTTCGATTGGTTGAAGGAGAATCTAATGCCTTCAAGGCCGAAAGGAACGTGTACGAATCACCTCACGTTGGATGTTCTTGGTTATGCAGCGGTGTGGAAAGACACGGTGGAATCGAATAGGAGACATTGACGCAAAGGCGTCTCGTGAACAAAGTTTCAAACTGTTCAACAAGTTTAATTTTCAAAAAGACTGCGTTTATTAAAATTACACGGTAAGTGTCCAGAATGGTTCAGGAAATTAGCGAAAACTCGAAAATGGTACTATTGCTACATGCAGTAGAAGGAATATCTTCCAAAAACTATTTTTCATTTTGTTTTGGAGCCTTCAATAGTGTCAGCTTTACGTAGCTTTTTGTTTCATTTCATTGTTTGTGTTTTTAACCTAACTAAATTAATACTACCCCAACAAGAAGTAAAATAGAAGAATGACTCGTAGTTTACTGGAGGATAGATTTTTTTTCAATAATGATGAGGAGCAGTTCTTTTTTCCTCCCGTCAAGTTTTCATATTTTACTCAGATTTTTCGCATTGCGGTTACTTAGTATTGCTGTTCCGAATAAAAGCACTCCCATAATTCTCAAGAATATAAATATTCGAAGAAAGATTAAAACTAGTGCGATCACAGCACAATTATTTCATTTGGAATAGATTCCTTAAAGCATAATGTGGTGAGACCATTCCAATTATTTCGTTTCGGGCTTTGCCGCAATTTACGCTTAGACGAGGCTAGAAACAGTTTGTAGACGCCTGACATCAAGTAGTTGAGGGACACGACAGGAGGTGCAATTTTTATTGGCGTGGCAATTCTTTCATTGTTGTTTATTCATTGATTGTCATTAACTAAAATAAAAAAATACCTAAATTGCTATGCTAATTCTAATTCTAATATAAATTATAATTTAAATATGTGCGGTATACGACAGCCGACTTTCAAATTATAGCAAATCATAGAGAGATGTTACCTTGATATAGCAACTTGCAGCGTAAAAACAACATGAAACTTACAGTGGCATCTCAAATAGCCTGGTCACATTTATATGAACTACAGGAGATGGCTCCTTCTTTCTTTTCGGGATTTGCCGTATATCATTGTAATGCAGAATTGTAAATTAACCGTTTTATGATCACTTTTTTTTTTTTTTTGAAAACACAATTTATAAAAAAAAACTTATTGAGCGTGTTAGTAATCGTGTTAGGAACGATTGTGATAGGGAAACAGGAATAATTTCAAATTAACAATCAGATGATCACTTCATAAAATAAACATTCGAAATAAAACACTGAAACATTTTTTCAAGGAGTGGGTCAATCACTGGTAGACGCGAGTAAATTCCTTTAAATTCCACTAGAGAGGACTTGTCTTCTGACAGATAGGCCTATTTCGTCTGCGACTTACAGACTTTTTTAGTGTCAGGTGCTCGACTAAAGATTTTCTTTTTGTAGTATTTTTAACCGGTCCAAATCGCCCTACCCTAACCACCTACTCTAACCTATCCTTGTCCCTTCCCATGGAGTTCATGTGGTCAGAATAGACTAGTTCGCCATTACCCCTCCTTAACCTTCGGCTTTGGACTGACATGCGCTCTTATTGCCCCACCAATTGCTGGAAAATGAAAATGAAAATGAAATGAAAATGAAACAAAAACAAACAGGAAAATAAACCTGACCATTCAGGAAAATCCAACCATCTATAGGCCAAGCTTGCTGCGATCTCTGATCATCCAGAAGTTCTTTGTCATGTCTCAAACATCGATTAGGATATTTTTTCAAGTTTGCAAATGTAATATGTAGTCTTCAGATTGCGTGGGAGCTTTTCCCAGATTTTAAGTTTTCTAAAATATTTGTTTGGATCATACCACAAGTTTCTTGGGAACTTACCGAAAATAAAATGTTAACTATCCATAACTTCGGTACGAATTTTCCAAATTTCAACTGTGTGGAAAATTTTCATAAGTTTCGTGAGAATTTTCCACATGTTCCGTGAGGCTTTTACAAAAGTTCCGTGAGAACTGTCCATTAATTCCGTTAGATTTTTCCTATAAAAATATTTTTCCGTGAGAACTGTCCATTAATTCCGTTAGATTTTTCTAAACGTTACTTGACAAATATCCATACATTCCGTGGGAACTCTCCACATGTGCCGTTAGAACTTTCCACAAATTCGGTGGAAACTTTTCAGAAGTTTCCAGAGAACTTTCCACAAGTTCCGTGAAATTTTTTCATATTTTCCACAAATTTCGTGGGACATTTCCACAAATTCGGTGGAAATTTTCAATAATTTCTGTAGAAAATTTTCTCAAGTTCCTTGAGTACTTTCCAGAAGTTTTGTGGGAATTTTCTACAAGTTCTGTATGAACTATTCACATGTTCCGTGGAAACTTTCCAGAAGTAGCATTGGAACTTTCCACAAGGTCCGTTAGAACTTTCCACTAGTTCCATGAGATCATCCCAAAAATTCCCGTGCGACCTTTCCACAATTTTAGTGAGAACTTTCCACGAACCTTGGGGAAAGTTTCGTCAAAAGTTGGGGAAAGTTCCGTGGAAACTTTTCATAAATTTCGTGGGATCTTTCCACACTTTTCCCAAGTTCCGTGAGAATATTCCATAAGATTCGTGGGAACTTTTCATAAGTTCCGTGAGAATTTTTCCCAAGTTCCGTGGGGTTTTTACAAAAATTCCGTGAGAACTGTCCATAAATTCCGTGAAATTTTTCCAAACGTTAGTTGGCAAATTTCCATAAATTTTGTGTGAACTGTCCACATGTGCCATGAGAAGTTTCCACAAATTCCGCGTAAATTTTCCACAAGCTCCGTGGAAACTTTCCACTAGTTCCGTGTGAACTTCCCACACCTTCTGTGGGAACTTTCCACAAGATCAGGAGAAATTTTACACAAGTTCCGTGAGAACTTTCTACAAGTTGCGAGAGAACTTTCCACTATTTCCGTGGGAACTTTCTATAATTTACACTGAAACTTTCCTCAAGTACTCCAGAAAATTTCCATAAGTTCCGCAGGAAACTTTCCACAAGTTCCGTGAAATCATACAGCAAGTTTCGTAGGACCTTTCCACCAGTTCCACAGGAACTTTTCACAAGTTTCGTAAAAACTTTATACAAGATCCGTGGAAAATTTCCACAAGTTTCGTGAGAATTTTCTACAAGTGCGTAGGAAATCTACAAGTTCCGTGAGAACTTTCCACAAGTTTCGTGGGAACTTTCCCCCAAAATCACGATCATTTTCCGTGGATATTTTCAATAAATTCCGTGGAAACAATCTAGAAGTTCCGTGGGAACTTTCCATAATTATCATTGAATCACTTTCAATAGAAACATTCCACAAGTTCCGTGAGAGTTTCAAAACGTTTCGTGAGAGCTATCCACAAGTACCGGAGGATCTTTCACATGTTCCGTTGGAGCTTTCAAATGTTCCGTGGGAAATTTCCACATGTTCTGTAGAAACTCTCAACAAGTTCTGTGAGAATTTTCCTCAAGTTTCGTGAACATTTACCCCAATCATGCCAATCATGTTCCGAAGATACTTTCAAGAATGTTCGTGGAAACTTTCTATAGGTTCCCTGGGAACTTTCCACAAATTCCGTGGGTACTTTCCATAATTTACATAGAAACTCTCCTCAATTTCCCTAGAAACTTTCCACAACTTCAAGCAGTTCCGTGAAATCGTTCTGCAAGTTCCGTGGGATCTTTCGATCAGTTCCGCAGTAATTTTTCACAAGTTTCGTGGGACTTTGCCACTATTTCCGCGGGAGATTTCCACATTTTCCGTGGAAATATTCCAAAAGTTCCGTAGGAACAATCCACAAATTCCGTGAGAACATTCCACAAATTCCGTGGGAGTTTTTAAAACGTTTCGTGGGAGCTTTCCACAAGTCCTGTGGAAAATTCCACATGTTCTGTAGGAACTCTCTATAAGTTCCGTGGGAACTTTTCTCAAATTCCATGGGAACTTTCCACAAATTCCATGGAAACAATTTCCGCGGAAACTTTCAACAGGTTCTGCACAAACTTCCCACATGCTCCGTGCGAACATTCCACAAGTTCCATGAGAAATTTGCATAAGATTCGTGGGAACTTTCCACAAGTTTCGTGAAAACTTTCTACAAGATCCGTGGAAAGTTTCTACAAGTTTCTTGAGAATTGTCTACAAGTGCGTAGGAAATCTACACGTTCCGTGTGAACTTCCCACAAGTTCCGTGGGCACTTTTCATAGTTTACAAGGAAACTTTCCGCAATTTCCATGTAAGCTTTCCACAAGTTCCGCGGAATCGTTCAACAAGTTCCGAGTATACTTTCAAAAAGTTCCGAGGAATCTTTCTACAAGTTGCATTCCACCAGTTCCGCGGAAACTTTCACAAGTTTTGTAGGACTATTACCACAATTTCCGCGAGGTATTACCGCAAGTTTCGAGGGTATTTTCCACAAGTTTCGTGGGAACTCTTCACACGTTCGTGCGAACTTATCACAAGTTCCGCGGGAACTTTTCAATAGTTTCGTGAGAACTTTCCACAAGTTTCGTGAGAACTTTCCATAATTTCTGTCGAAACATTCCACAAGGTTCGTGGGGAACATACCACAAATTTTGTGGTGACCTTTCCACTAGTTCCGCGGAAACTTTTCACAAAATTTGTGGGACATTTACACAATTTCCGCGGGAAATTTCCACAAGTTCCGTGGGAACTTTCGACAAATTCCGTGGGAGTTTTCAAATCTTTTCGTGGGAGATTTCCACAAGTTTCGTGAGAATTTTTTACAAGTTGGTAGGCAATCTACAAGTTCCGTGTGAACTTCCCACAAGTTATGTGAGATATTTTTTGTTTGTTTTGTTGGTACTTTCCGTAGTTTACAAGGAAACTTTCCGCAGTTGCCATGGAAGCTTTTCACAAGTTCCGCGGAATCTTTCAACAAGTTCCGATGATACTTTCAAAAAGTTCCTTGGAATCTTTCTACAAGTTGCATTCCTCCAGTTCCGCGGAAACTTTTCTCAAGTTCAGTGTGACCTTTCCGCTATTTCCTCAGGAAATTTCAACATGTGCCACGCTAACTTCCGTAAATTCCGTGTAAACTTTCCACTTGTTCCTTGAGAATTTTCCAGAAGATCCGTGAGCACTTTTCACAAGTTCCGTGAAATCTTTCCACAGGATCCGCGGAATATTTCAACGAGTTCCGTGGAAACTTTACACAAGTAACGTGAGAATTTTCCACAAGCTCAAGTTGCGTGTGAACTTCTCACAAGTTGCGTGAGAACGTTCCATAAGTTCCGTAGGAATTATCCACAACTTCCGTAGGAATTTCCCGCAAGTTTCGTGGGATCCTTCCACATGTGCCGTGAGAACTACACTCAACTTCCGTAGAAACTTTACGAAATTCCACAGGTTCCGTGGGAACTTTCCACAAGTTTCGAGGGAACTTTTCCCAAAATCACATGCATGTTCCGAGGGTATTTTCAAGAAAGTCCGTGGAAACTTTCTAGAAGTTCCGCGGTAGCTTTTCGAAAGCTCCGTGTGAACTTTCCGCAAGTTCCGTAAGAAACCAGGCTTGATACTCTGGTGGCGTAGCTCTAGTCATTCGAATGTACGCGTCTGAAATTGTTCAACGACTGAATCCCTGTTTTCGTGCAAAGAAATTGGCCTTTGCTACTGAGCAGCTGTCATTTCTCCTAGTCCATGAGTCGACGATCAAGGATGCCTTATCGAGTCGCTGCCACTAAGATTTCATGAGTGTTTCAGTCGATTGCTCATCTTTCATAGAGCCGTCCACTACTAGCAATTCGAAACAAGGCCCTGTCTGCAACCAGCCACACCCGTTAACCACATGGTTAATATTCCAACTACTTTTACATTTTGAACGAATGCAGATAGTCGTTGGGCACATCGCGAAAATGTATCGTTAATTCTTAGATGACCAATCACTGGTTTGAATCTACGTTCGTGTCACCGCGTCTTAAGAAGTTGGCGAACGCCAAAAGCCATATGTTCTTGGTGGCCCATTTCTTCGCAAAAACTTCTACCTGGCCAATTTTGTCGGAGGTGTGCCATTCGATCAAGTGAACATCGAATCTATTGTTGATCTGGAAGCTGATAGGCTGCGATTTGATTAATAAATTGACCCGTGTGACAAATTATAGCCGTAAAGCACGTCGCACTGGCCATAGCCAAATACTCTAATCAAATACTCTAATATTATTTTATCTAATACAAACGTAGCCAGTACGAAAAAGGATCCTGGAAATAATTGGGCATGATGAAGTCCGTATTTTTGGTAATATTGATGCTTCAAAGCGTCAGTTCCGGTGCGTCTGGAGGGCTGAGATGCTTCGGTACGAAATTGATCTCCTTAGCCATAGGACCATCGTGTGACCTCAGAAGAGGGAGTAGACGCTTTTGGAGGCATTCCTTTAGGTACAACTGCCCATTGACCGTTCCAGTTGTCACGAATGGGGTGCTCCGCTTTCCACACGAGCAAATTGCTTGCCAAATCATATATTTTTTGGCAAACTTTGACGTCTTCTGCTTTCTAACGTCCTCAGGGTCATCAAATTTATGATGAGCAGTGAAAAACTGGAGCCCAGGAAGCTGCCGGAAGCCTGCTTTTACATACGTTTCATCATCCATAACGAGGCAATGTGGTTTCGTTAACATATGGGTAGAGCTTCCGTGCACGTATTTCACCTACCGTATTCTACCGTTCATCGCGATTAGGCGCCTTTTGAACTTTGTACGTGTGTAGTCCTTCACGTTTTTTCGCATCGTGCACGTAAGTTTTGGTTAGATTCAGTTTCTTTGCCACATCTCGAACTGAACTGCTGGGATTCTTCTTGAAAGCTTGAACTGCCCGCTTGTGATTTTTAACACTATACGGAGATCCATTTTTGCCATTTTTTTTTTCTTTCCGATCGATGGTCAAACGTTCGTGGTACCGGTTTATAACACGAAACACCGTAGAATGTACCATTCCCAGCTTTCTGTTGATGGCACTATGAGAAATATCCAGATTTTCGAGGTACGTGCGCAAAATTTCTTTGTACCGCTGCTGTTCTTCCGACTCCATCTTCGCAACGATTGCACATCTGCTAGTGAAATTTACTCAGCGTAAACAAATACACATTGAACTAATTCCACCCAAAATTTCAATAGAAATACCCAACGGGTGAAAAGTTACAGCCAGTTAAAAGTGGTGCAATTTGATTCCGTACAACCTTTAGAATAAAGAATCCCATCCAAAACTCCTTAGGGTAATTTCGCGCTGTTTTCATAATACAGTTTTATGAACGGATTGACTCAATAGCATCCTTATTGTTGATTCAAATCGGTTCCCAATTTTGCTTTGTTGTCATATTTCCGAAAAGTAATGTCAACGCTGGAATACCTTTTCACACCCTGTTTGCAATAAACTGTGCACAGCTTTCGATTATATCGAAAATCGGTCGAATTTCCATCCTGTTTACTTCTATTTTAACCCACCTCTGTCCCACCGTGCAATGGGAATGATGCAACTCGTTTAAAGCTCCCCTCCCTGTAAAGATACGGTAAGTACACAATCAAATTTACTTCGCTGTAGGTAGTCTCCGTCTCTATCCCTCGTATACTGCCCGGGTTCGAATTCCGTTTTCTCCTCGTCGGTACACATTGCAATGAAGGTTGAACCCACACCGCATGACCTCCATCACATCAACGGGGTCAGTAGTCGGGTTGGATCAAAAATTAGGATCTTCGGATATTGATTTCTGGCTTTTTCTTTCTCTCTTACGAACACTTTACTTCGCCGTTCCATTTCGTTGCAATCGGCTGGCGATGCTACAAGAGAAGGTTCACCTTAGAAGTCCTTCGACATAGCACAGCATGATGAATCACGCTCAGTGTACTGAATTAAATTGTTGTTTAAGTTACTTTTATTTGATTTGAAAGCCTACCACTTTCCTGAGTTAATGTTTTTCTTTGGGTCGCTGCACTGAATTTTTAAGGCACTGTTTGCCCCGGTTGGTTGACTGGTTGGTGCAACACAGTTAGCAAATAATAAACTTCTGATCGCAGCCACCACCACCTATGCGTCAAGTTTTAGCGAACTTTTTCTCTTGCGGTCGTTGGACCTTTCAGGAATACATTGTTCTCGCTTGAGTGAGTTAATTTACTGCTTTTTATCGTGCAGCGAGTCAACATTGAAGTGGAATAAATAATCGTGCACTTTCCACTGGGTGCAGCCTTTATTAAACTGCTGAGTATTATTGAAAAATCCTTCAGTTTTGTCTGCTTTTTGATTGAAAAAAAAAGCAAAATTTAACGATCGATAAATCAAAAATAAATAAATCAACTGGAACAGTGCACCTTTCAAACTTTCACAATAGTTGCTCTTTTTATCAATTTAAATAAAATTCATTGAAGAAACACATTCCCGAACTACCAATTAGTAGGAAGAGCTTCCTTCCGGATACAACTCGACCTTCCGCTTAATTTTTCGATATCACGTTTCATTAATTTCCATCGTTTCCCTTTTGTCGTCTCATCGGGTTTTGTAAGCCGACACTTCTCATCATCATCATCATCATTATCACTCGAGCATACTGCCGACGCCTACCGCCGGTGAAGGTGTTTTCTTCGTTACATTGTCACACTACGAAGGTGGCAGGTAACAGGGACTCATCCTATCTCATTCTCAATCCAACACACATCACATGTTGTTGTTGCTCCGATGCACTTCCTTTCGAAATATTATGTCCGGCTTTTTACCCCGCTCCGTACAAATATACAGTTTTATAGTTATCGTAATTTATCTCACACCTCACTCTTCCATTTGCCTTTTTTTTTGTAACGACAGTACTCACCCAAAGTGCTGATATACAATCCAATCTGGCCCTCGTTACTGTTCCCTCTCCTCTTCTACCCTGTGACAGTCGTTGTATAATGTTTGATGTTCTCATTGCTTACCTTTTTCATTATTCGGAACACCTACTGGTGCTGGTCGAGCGACGTCGAAGGACGGAACAGCATCCATGCTCATATTAGACATACTTTTTCTCTTGCTTCTTTTCTAACGGCGGAGCGATATAGAGAAGTTATGAAGTAGGAGAGAGATTTTTTCACTCAGTTGTTTGGCTTACTCTCTTGCTCAGGAAGGCAGTGCTTACGGATGATTTTCTTGGAACCTAATGAAGCTTTAGAGATACACTGAAGCAATCGCTCTATATCCGAATAAAAAAATCTCATAGGTTTATAATGAATTGCATTGTCCATACTATAGAATCTATAGTATGTACTATTAATAGCATTGTTCACAACGATAAGATGGTAATAGGAATTATTGTTCCCGCAATAGAATCTAATGTAAATTGAGACATCGACAATAGAAAAGGGAGGTTGTTATGTATCTTAACTATAGAAAAAATCTTTTTTTTTCCTTACAAATTTGAGTCAATTACTTTTAATTGTATCGTTCACAATTGTTGAAAATCCTGGCATATGGAATGAATTGTAGATCTATTGTGATGAAGAATTCACGAACAATAAGATTTATGATCGGAAATAGATGTTAAGGTTATTTTATATTATTGTATTGTAATAGAATGGTTATTTTTATCCGGGTAGCGTGTGGTTTTGGTAGTGGGAAGTGCTCAGAAGATTATCTCTGAGGAGTCCTCCAAGAATGCTTTCTTCAGAATTTTCTAAAAAAGTACTATATTTCAAAACATATTTTTGTATTATTGTTGTTTTTATCTTTTTCCAAATTGTTCCAGAATCTATTGCTACACAGAGACAAATTTTGTAGTCAATTTTACCATTATTGGGGGTTAGGATGGCTATTGCAGTATAGTGATTTTGAACTGACTATGATCATGGTCAAAACGCCAATTAAAAATAGTTGATTCAACATTTACCATAATGTATGATGATGAATGATATGTACTACCACCCATTGTAGCACGGAAACTAAGTCCGACAGCAGTGAGCTCTCCTCGCTGTTAGACTTGATCAAGCTTAATAACCACTGATTATCCTAATCATGCCATTGTATGAAGGGCCAAAAAGGTGTTGGGTGGATCGATAGGCAACATCACTTATACGTATCCACAGGGATATAAAGAATCTCCTTCCAACAACAAGATTGGACAATTGGTCAAAAGAGCTAGCTATCTAACATGAGGATGCCCCAATGGGCGGGGAGAAGAGCCCGCCCTCTATTAACAAACTGTTAACAATGGGGAGTTGACATTTCCACTTTCAACATCCAGAGTGCTTCAATCCCTTTTCCCAATCCCATTCCTATGAAATATTTATATAATAGTGTATGTATTTATGTAAATGAAAAATACTGTAAACACTCGGTATCTATTATTTATGATCTCCCTTTGGTGGATCCTGAAATGTAAGAAATGTTGTAAAGTGTTAAAGTGTAGAGTTCTGTGGTTTCACGCTTATGCACGTTTTTGTTTGTTTTCAGCGATAGCAGCAATTTCCCAAAATCTTGATTTGAGGTATCCTAAAAAAGTTTGTTAAATTATACAAAAATACATGTATACATTTTAATTTACTGTTGCCTTGGTCACTATTTGCTGCTTGATGTTGATTTTATAACAGCAATACGCTTTTATTTTTGCTGGCCAAATAATTATTGCTCCTGTGTAAGGGAGTTCAAGACAAATGGAAAAAACAACAAACAACAACAAGAAAAAACAAGCAATTTTCAAATCTTAGATGTAAAATAAATAAAACAATTTCATCAAATATTATGATATTGTGAGTTATGATACAGACACATCAGACACTATCCGAATGGCAAACAGCTCAGATTTGGAAAAAGGTCCATTTGCAAACTGGAATTGAAAAATACATTAGCCAATAAGTGCAAAAGCCTACCATAGATTCCGTCGCAGCTTCTTTTGTTCAACTAGATACTTCTAAATCATAATGATAATTGGACATATAAGACATAATAATTAAAAGTATATACAACCTATTGGGAGAAATTATTTAAAAAAAAAATATGTTAATATATAAATCCCGAAAACACCAGTAATGATAAAAATGATAATGATGGTGATAAAGAAGATTGATAATGGTTATGAATAAACAATGTCCTATAAGATAATATATATAGCCAAGGGATATTATAATATGAACTGAAAATTACATCTTTACACAAAATCACAGTCGGCACTGTTGTTTTGTTGCAATTGTAGACAAACTTCCGTATCCATTATGAACCAGAAAATTTTGACAATGTATGACATTAGAAAAAGAAAGGATTTTAAATTTTAAATTATTTTATAATACCTGATGACCTGGAAGACCTGAAAGATATGATAATGGAAAATTATGACATGATTTACCAGTCGCACCCCCTCACTTCCCTATTGTCAGATTGACAACATTGCCCAGGCTACGCCAACCAGCGTGTCCATGTTTCAGCTGGCAGTCTTTTGTGATCATATGACTCGTGGAGGCGTGAGGTAGGAACTAGTGAGGACCAGAGGTCGGTCGCACCCTCCTTCGAAGTTGTCAACTCACCATTTGAAGCCCTTGATTCAACATTTACCATAATATCGGAATAGTCCTTGTTACCATGATCATAGTCAAGAATGCCTTGAAAGTGGTGAATTCGTTGATTTTCATGGTTATTGTAACCATTATATGCAATAGTCATCTTGACCATGATTTAATTGTCGGTATAACGAGAGAATTTTTCTCAGAGTACTTGAAGTTGCTTACGACTTTTTTGTATAAGGGAATTACGTTATTCTCGGCAGTCTACACTGAACCCAAACTTTTACTTATTTTATTTGTCGTCAATCATATTTGTAGACCGGTTTTACATTTTTGCCATAAATCTATTCTTACAGATATCGCGAGAAAAATACTACTTTTTAGTTGATTTTTATTCATTGTTTTATCAATTGTGGTGCAATATTTGTTATAGCAAGACATAATTTTATTTACGGGTCCATTTTGGGCATAGTTGGTTCTTTGATTATTTATGTACAATAAATTCCTGCTTCTTAAGGGGGGATATACAGTTAGAACGAGGAAAAAAAACTCATTTTTGAAAAAAAATTCAAGGCGAAGTTTCTACTCAAATCAATTGAAACTTTTTTACAATTATAGTTGTATCCATATAGTATACAAAAATATTTTTTTCGAATTTTTTTCAACAAAATGGCGGCAGTTAGAGTGCGTTGAAAAAGTCTTTGTATTTTGCTTGTGCCGGCTCTCCTGGTCTCAGTTTTGATCTGAAACTTGTCAACTCAAAAAAATACATTAATTACATATAAATAACATCAAGGTGAACAATGCAATAGGTCCTAAGTAACATTGAGAGATTCTCTTCGTTGACTTTCGGTTTGGTCAATAGCTTGCTTGGGATTTGCTGATGTTTTCGACGTATTGGATCCCTAATCACACTTTATACTACCATACTGTATGTTGAAAATAGTTGAACATGTGTTTACATAGCCGTAGAAACGCAAAGAGAAAGTCGACAAAGAGAGTCTCGCAATGTTACTTAGGACCTAAAGCATTGTTTTGCTTGAAATATACATATAGAAAAAAAAAGACTAGACATTTTTTTTTGTACTTTTGTTGTAACTTTTTTGAAAAAATCCACATGTTTTCCGCTATTTTACCACATTTTTCCATATTTAATCATGATATATTACAATAATTTTTAATTCATATGGAAGGCAATACTATAATAAAGAAATCCTATAAGTTTCAGCTTAATCGAATGATTAGTTTATGATTTATCACCGGCATAAACTCCGAAAGTGCTGTTTTGAGAAAGTGCTGTTTTGAGAAAAAAGTTTTAATTATCGGTCTGCGCACGAATAAAGCGTCTTCGAAAACCGATGAAAAGAAACACTTGGAGTTCGAATTTCGAAAAAAAAGGTTTCAGGAGCGTATTCTACGGGAAATTTACTAACTTTTAATGCAACAAAAAAATTTTTGGTCTTTCTAACTGTATATCCCCCCTTAAGTAACGGGTGGAAGCGTAGAAGTTGGGCTTCTCTAACATTTTTGCCTCATTTACTCTTTCCCCAATAACATCGTTTAGAAATGATAGAATAGCAAACTCACGTCGTTTTTCTAGAGCATCTATTTTAATTAACATACATTGAGATTCATAAGGAGGTAACCGAAAGTTCCATCCGAACTTACGCAAAGTATACAATAAAAACTGTTCCTGCACTGACTCAATACGGTCTTTCTTTTTATTCTGAAACAGTTTGTTGACCTATGAGACTGAGATGCACTTTTTTAAGTTAATCTCTAGCCATCTTTTTGTGCACCAAATATGGGAATTATCAACTTTTTTTTGAAAGACTTCAATGTCAGCTGATTTACATATTTCCATGAAAAATTTCATGTCGTCTGCATGTATTAAAACATTTAATTGGCGTAAAATATATTCAATATCATTGACAAACAAACTAAAGTAAACAAACTATAGTATAGTATAGTAAATAGTAAATGCAAATGGGATCCCTGTGGTTATCCCGAATGTTAACAACCGATGATAGATTTCCTTTAAATCTTACTCGTTGTGTTCTTCCACACAAGTATGACTGAATCTACTTTAATAAATTGTGATTGAAACCTATCTTAGACAATTTGAAAAGCAACAAAGGAATATCGACTCCATCAAATGCTTTGCTAAAGTCAGTGTATAAAGTTTCAACATAATTACCTTCATCCATTGAATGAAAAATTTACAAAATTTAGCAAATTTGTAATAGTATAGCGTCCTTAAATAAAGCCATGATGCTTGGTAGAAATAACATTTTTTACTTGTGAAAAAATGTTTTGATTGATAATGGACTCAAATAGTTTGGGAATACAAGATAATATTGCAATCCCACGATAGTTTTTAACATATATTTTTTTACCGCTTGTGAAGATCGGAACCAAGTACGATTCCTTCTAAATGAAGGGAAATATGCCAGTTCTTAGAGATGAATTGAACAACCAAAATAAGGGTTCCATTAATTCCTTTGAAAATGTTTCCAAAAATACTGGCGGTAATCCGTCAGGACCAGCTCCTTTAGAAGCATCTAATGTGCTTAAAGAAAGCAAAATTTCGTGGACGGATACGTTATCAGCAGTCACATTTAACGAAGGTTCAGAAAGATATGAGAAAAATGTATAATCTCGATCCTTGTCGTCACGAGTTGTGTAAACATCTTGAAAAAAAAAACAGCAAATAAGTAACTAATTTCGGTTGGATTTTTACCGTCTTTGTCGTTGAATTTCATGTTTGTTGGAAAATGTCTCATCGTCTTTTTTATAAGCTTTGTGCGCTTTTTTCCTATTTTTGAGATTTATAAGTTATTATACCACACCGGATTTTTATTTGGTCTTCTCCTACTGACGTAAAAGCGTCCAGCTTCGGCAAACGGAGCTTATGCCAGGATTTAAATCTGCTTGACCTCCTTGCGAGTAGTGACGATTCGGTCGATAGTAGTGATGTTGTCAGTGGACGTCAAACGCTCTTATCGGATAGAGAATCCCAGTCGTGCTCATCGGATTTATCAGATGAACTACCTGATGATCTAGATATATCCGAAGATGATCAGGAAACGGATTCGGAAGTATCAAGCATGAGTGATTTACAACATCTCTTTGAGGATACAGCTGCTGCTGCTCAGGATGCTGTGGCTGTTGCTAATGCTGCTGTTTATGATGGTGGTGCGCTGTTTTCTGACAGTAAACCCTGCCGTCCGCATCGGCTGGTTCGTCTTAAACCAGCGGGGGAAGTGATGAGATATACATAGTTAGCCGAATCATCTGAATCATATAAATCGGACGACGATGAATCGTACACTGATTCATCTGCCGTGGATGCATTCCAATCAGATGACAATGAAATGGACTGGAGAAAACTGGATTTGACACAAGAAACCAATGTAGATATGTTTTATGAAACTTGTCTGCAAGCGTTACATTTCTTTCCAGGTAAAACTAGAGCAACGGTGTATTTTGAAATTTTTTTCAACAATGAAGTCATACACGTGATTGTTACACAAACGAATATCTTCGCAGGTAAAAATCAAAGCTTAAACTGAGAGCCTGTATCTGCAGCAGAAATCAAAGCATACCTAGGGATATGTATTTCAATGGGTCTTCATCCCTTGGCAAGTATCGACTTGTATAGGTCCAGTGATCTTTTTTTCCGCTGTGATGAGATTTTCTCAATAAGCCGTTCAATTAAGTTTTGCGAAATTACATTTTTCCAATGGCAGTTAATATTACCTTCAAGTTCCCAAAAACAACCAACACTAAGTAGTAAGTAGTAAGTATTTAAGATATCTGAGCATTATAGAACAATCTGTGCTAAATCATGTGCTATTGTGAACAAAAAACTATGAACAAACGAATGATATTGGTGGTTACTATATTGCCACCAATATTTTTTGGCATCACAGGCAGTGGCAACTATATTGCCACCTAAAATTTAGCATATTTTTTGTTAAAGAAAAATATACGTATTCACTAATCACCGTAAGCATTGTGTTCCATAATAGTATGTGCTAATTCCTTGCTTGGTTGTCACGGCCTTATAAAGGGTTAATGTACGGAAGAATAGGTAGGTAGTTTAACTAAATCTACCAGGTCCCAGGGCTGGTATGGTTCTTTACCATTTTGGAAAGAAACAGACTGATATCAATTCATATGAGCTTTGAAATAGTAGTAGTAGACATCTGAGCTTTGAAACTGGCCACGGAATCACTCGTGATCGAAACAAATCCAGCATTCCTGCGACTTCTCAAATGTCGGTGACGATGTAAGAAGACGCAACTGGCGAGCTAGCACTAACTACGCACGTATTTTCCACCGAAGTGCCTCCGTGCCGTTTCACAATGTGGATTCTAATAACGACGTCTTTTTAAACTCTCAGGCCTCCTCCTTTTATTCACTACAGAGACTGAATTGCTTAGCAGATTTGCTCCATTGAACCCTCTCATTACAACTATTGCAATCCTGGGTTGCATTTCAATTATTCATTCTTCAAAATAACATCCAATTTTTCCTTTTACAACTTTTACAATGTGTTTAACTACTCCAATCCAATAAAATTATTGACACGCGTGCACCACAATATCTCAAATTTGGCAAACGATTTCTTAATAATTAATTTTAACTTGTAAAAATACCTGTGACAACAGAAGAAAAAACGTTGCAGCTCACGAAAATTGTACCGTTCGTGGGCAATGTTTGCTGCGATCTTTTCCATATTTTATTGAGCAAGTTAATTGCTACAAAATGAAAAGAACCAAAAGAATATGTGTAAATTTAAAATGGCCAAGAATTCTTTAAAAATAAGATAGGGTATGTGTCCCTTGACTCAACCTATTATGCAATCATCGATCACATTTTTTATTATAACTCATATAGTTTTTAAGCTGTAAGCGAGATTCAACTAGTTATACACTTGCAAAGATAAGTTTGATAAGACATTTGGTAGTATGTATCACGAAAAGTTACACAACTCTTTCTATAAAGCCAAAAACATTCGAGCGATGTGGATTTAATGTCGGTCTATAGGCACCAAATTGGGTCTATTTGTCGATGCAAGTTCGTCCCAATCGATGGATTTACTACTAAAACCAGTCTTTGTTCGGTTTTTCCTAATTTTATGAATTAAGGCATTGTTAGCTGTACTCGATTTACTTGATACCACATTTCACAAAACAAACTAAAGTAAAACTGCCTCGAAGCACCTAAGCAATGTTCATATATGATTACTCAGCCATTCAATAATGAAAACATTATAATTCACTATACAATGATTTTCTCTCTTCGATTTGTGTTTAGATGAGCCACTTGAATATAAACAACCGCAAATTCATGCATTTCCACTTGAAATTTTACCAATAACAACCTTTTTACTACGTTATTGAAACAACAGGGCATAATTGGGAACATCCAAAAAAATATGTCCCCAACATTGGGTCTACGATTTTCTTGTAAAATCTTTTTTATTTTACCTATGTGAACAGTTAGTTTGTAACGTGTAACTATTTTCTGCGCATCCAGACTGCATTACTTACTTTATCGATTCTATTAAGCCAAATCTAGATCACTTGAAGATCGTGTAGATCATCGGTTCAACTTAACCAGTGAAATCAAGATGCCCCAAAAGTTCAAAAAATCGAAAATTACGCAGAAGTGAACAACTTTATGTTGATTAATATTGTCTCAATTGCTTCGGATTACATCGGCCATCCTAATAGCAACATGATTTTGTTGATTAGCGCTAAATTAATGACACATTTGGTACATAGGCCGAATGAAGGAGCTAGGCTAACATTACATCCCCTTACCCTATTCTCCTGAACGTTTGTGACAGTTGTAAAACAGATAGGGTAACGGGATGTAATGTTAGCCGAGTGCCTTGATTCGGCCTATGTACCAAATATGTCATTAGTTCTTCGATAATCAACAAAATCATGTTGCTAACAGCATGACCGATTGAGAGCTTTCAATCGGTCATGCTGATAGCAACGTTCATATGGCTCATCTTAATACAAATTAAAGGAACAAAATCTGTGTAGAGTGAATTATAATGTTTTGATTGTCGAATTACCGCTAAATCATATGTAAAAATCACTTAAGTGTCTCTTAGCTGTTTAAGTATAGTTTGATTTGTGAAATTGTTTGTTGGTTAGAGCGAATACAGCTGCAATCACCTTGAATCAGAAAATCGGGAAGAAACCCGTACGAAGATTGCATTTTATAAAACATCAATTGAATGGGACAAACTTGCATCCATGATTAGACCCAATTTGGTATCCATAGACCAGTGCTGTAAAATGTCATTTCGATAAATTTACCGATAACTTAGTCCAACAGCTGATTTCATGAATATGGTGTAAGATAAAATTGAAGCTCTTGTCAAATTCTACAACTTTGTCTAACAGTGCAATGCCCTAACTGGTATATAGAAAGTGTTATATTCACTGTTATATTCAAATAATATTCATTGATGAATATCATTTGAATATTCAGATATTGCGCTCTTAGGTTTAACAGTTAGAACAATAAATTGTGCATTAAATTTATCAAACTAATCAAGCACCACATATGTTTCATAGGTGCTATTGTGAAAATCAGCTTCTGAAACGAGTTGTTGGCAAATTTAGAGCATTGGGTCGAAATGACTATTTACAGCACTGCCATAGACCGACATACATTCATATCCCTTGAAAGTTTCTGACTTTATAAAACGAGTTGTGTAGCTTTTCGTGATACATACTACTAGATGGCTTATTAATCATATCTTAGGAAGTGTATAGCTAGTTAAATTTTGTTTCCAGCTTAAATACTTTATGAGTAACAATGAAATATGTAATCGATTGTTGCATATTAGGCTGAGTCAAGGGACACATACCCTAAAATAAATGAATAAAGCTCCCGAAACCAATGTAGGGTAGGTAACGACTTAAGCATCCCGGGACCCTATTCCAAGCACGGGGTTAACGTTAACCCATAACGCGCAATTTTGGCAGTATGGTGCTCCAAAAAATGCAAAAAATGAGCGTGAGTATGAGATAATATTATTTTTGCGAAACCATTCCTTACCTTGTTCTCAAATAAAATACTTTCATCACCCTTATTATATACGTACATTTTTGACAAAATCCTCAATACAGACAAATTAAGACATTTTTAAATGTTCCCTGAATACAAAACTATCTGGCATCCTTGGATTACAATACTTTGCTGGCATATCGACAAAAAGTTTTCATAAGGGCCAATGTCGCAAACGTAAACAATGACTTTTTCCGCAAATTTCTCGAGAATGCTAACTTAATCATAGTGAATTATGACGATGATTGTACAGAACAGGAGTTCCCCTTTATAATAGAAGTGGTAGTTTACTTGAGCGAGTTAGCATTTTCAAGAAATTCGCAAAAGAAGCCATTGTTTACGTTTGCGACATTGGCCCTTATGAAAACTCCATGTCGATATCTTCCCCGTCGAAACCATAAGGTGAAAGATCCCACAAAGCAAGTTGCTTTCTGTGCCTGCCTGCTGTTTTTTTTTTCTCTTCTTCGATCCCCTTCATTATTTTTGTTTCACCGCACTCTGACGACCGTGGCGGGTATTGCAAAACAGCTGTGAGCTGATCTGCAGCGGCGCGAGAACATCTTCCGATTTCCCAAACAATCGCCCATCTCGCTTCCTCTTTTGCACCGCAAACCAGCGTACGAGAAGTGAGCTCAGAGTGGAGTTGCTCATCTCTCCGCTTCTTCCTGGGCACTCTGCCAACTTCTCTGTTTGGGCGTTTGTTGTTATTGTTATTCCCGTATGCATTCAGCAGCATGTCGGTGGATAAAGTGCTGAACACTGCTAGTCTCGTTCGAAGAGAGTAGTTTGTTCGCTTTGGGCAAACTGCGGTGAGAGAGCCGCTTTTGCTCTTCGTCTGTCTCTCTCTTGCTCGCGCAACCAAGGCAACGACGATGGAACGGGAGAAACTTCAGTTTGCGGTCAGCCTCTGTCGGGTTTAGGCAGGCAGGAACTCTTCTCGATTTTAGCACGCTCTGAAAAGGGGACCCGTAGTACCACCTACTAGTGTTATCCGTTTGTGTGCTGTTTATTCTCGTGTCCATTTGACAGTTTCAGTATTTAAGCAGATTTTTTTTATATTTCGGCGAGCTCAGAAACGGATTTAGCGGGTTGAACGTTGCGGTATTTTTGCACCGACGTACTTAGAATATAGAGAAGTGTCAGTTCTATTGCAGCACGTGTGAAATTTGAGATGATTCGCGAAAGTTGCGATGATCGATAGTGTTCAGTTTCGGTTTTCACTTTTTAGTTTTGTGGAGTTTTGCTGAATCAGTGAAAGACAAAGTTAGCAGAGGAAGAGAAGAATAAAAACCGACGGAAGGAGATACGAAAGAGCGAAAGAAAGAGATAATTAAAAATTGGCCTATTGTTTAGGTGAGTGTACCAGGGTTTGAAAAATGCATCGCGCCGACTGAAGCAAGAAGGAAAATAAAAAGAGAAGAAAAAAAAACGTTATGCAAATTACTCATCTCATGTGTGTTGTTACATGTTCGCGCGCGTAGATTGGTAAACAATCGGGCCCGTACGCATCCACTGCAGAAGGATAAGTGCAATCATTTTCAGTAGCCAGAGTGTTTGGGATGCTGTTCGATTCGCTTGGAAAAGTGTGCAACAAGAGTATCAATTGTGCCTATGATGATGATGATGCAGAGGCCTACCTAGTGCTTATGGTTATAGTTCCACAGTGGGAGTGAAAGAGCAAGAGCAATACCGATGGAATTAAGTGAAGAAAGGAGAGCTGTGGAACCTTGTGATTCGCAACCGATTGTGTCTGAGTGTATCAGCCGGGAATAAAAGATCGGAGATCAGCAGAGTCCATCGAAGTGGAACCAACGCAGACAGGAGACAGACAATTGGGCAATCTACCCATGAATATATTTGGATTATAATTCATTCTGCTGCGTTCAATTTGGTATGTTTACAAACAATCTAGTATGTCTTCGGAATGCTTATAACCATGGCAACCCGGCAATAACGGTAGAGTTAGTTCTAGGAACGTGTGCAATTGCTCGGATATGAAGCCCCGTACACGTGTGTGATATGAGAAGCAGTAAACCCTTTCGCAGCATGAAAACGTGAGACGAGGCGCAATGATAACAACAGTTAGACCGGAGATAACAGTACTTTATTAGAGCCATAGACTTCGCCATCGCCATCGCTCTCGGTGTTGATGATGATGGGATGGTTTTCTGGATTTTTTTCTTTTGTGCTTTGTTTGCTTGATTTCCTGGAGAACGTCTCGGACGAGTTGGTTGATGAGCGCACGTCTCGCTCCGAGCACGTGTGACGAGGGTTCTACGCGATTTTTAATCGATGCCCACTCGCCCCGCACTCGCGTCCCGCCTAGCGCGGTATAACGAGCTTCGAGAGCCACTACAGGGAAGTTATTGCCCTCCCCAAGTTTTGGTGGTCAGGTTAATTGGATTGGAGGTTTTCGAACCCTAGGTGAAGAACCGTTTTTGAGGCGTTAATTGATTGTGCTTTTTTTTCTTTCTAATTTGTCGACGATTTGGCTAGTTGACTTGCGGGGTTTAAATGGTTCGAAGCTACGCTAGTTTCAACGGTTCAGTTGGCATCTCAGCTGCTGGACTAATGGTTTGAGGGGGGTTTCTTTAATCATTTTAGATTCCGATTTGGCTATTTGCTATAATCTATTTATGTGAATTTTGGCCGCCTAATTAGTCAAAGTGACTAATATTTTAAGGTACAGGTCAAATGAGGGGCGAATATTATACATATTTTGTCAACTATCATCTCATTATGTTAGTTCAAATATTTGAATCTTCTTGGAGTTCTTTTAAATGAGAATCAACTTAGATAAGAAGTTAGAAGAGAACGTTTGTACAACTGTCTGCTTATTTTCATAGCTTTGTGGATTCTTCAATGTTCTCTGACCTGTTCTCAACTTCTCTCACAGGCTTATCTGAAACTATTGGAATTTGTTAGTCATTTTCCCCAAACTCGTAGCTGACTTTCAGAACCATCTCGAATTCCTTGCCATAGTTGTGGTTGGCAATATCGCTTAGATGTTTTTTGTGAATGTTTTTCAGTGGTTGGTTGGCAGTATCGCTTGAATGTTTTTTGAACATCGTGACCAAGAAAGTCGTATTTTTTTTTTCTAATTCAAACAAATTTTGTTAATTCCTAGACCGGACTGGACATCGCTTTTGGCATAGTCTTGCTCAATAGCGTCTTCCAATAACGCTTAAAACGTGAAATCGAATCGAGGGCAGAATAGCAAAACAAATCCAAAGCCGAAATCCTGCAACACAAGTTTTCAGTTCTAGAGTATCTTTGGTTTACCAATTTAGGCGGTGTTCGTTCTGAAAAAGCTGACTTAAGATGTCGCATAAAGATGACGTGATAGTGAATCCAACCTAGAATGTATCAAGAAGATATTCGATATAATTTTACGTTAAAAAGCGTTGGCCATATCTCTGGATCTAGTTCAGCATTTGACATTCAATAAGATTGGTCTTTCCAGTGGTGTCTTATCAGCATGTTCAACCTGCTCATAGAAGAGGTAACAAGTTCCATCTTATCGCATACATGCTCGAGTAATTCGTGATAAGGGCCTAAAAGACAATTGTAAACAGTGGCTTTAAACGTTGATCTTTCACGAATCACAGGACTCCTGAGAAACCAAACTACAGCAAACATTTCTCTACCAGATGCTGCTTTCAATTCGCGAAAGTGTTTTGAGATTTGTGAAAAACCGACGTTTAAGACATTGTTTACAATTGGTTTTTAGGCTCTACTCATGAATTACTCGGTATATTCACAATTTGATTATCCCATTAAAGATTTAGATTCTCTTGAAAATTAGAAACAATTATTTTCAACACACAAGAGTCAAAACATTTCAATAATTTAGTTGAATTAAATAATTGGAAAGGTCTCACCAAATTCAGCTACCCGATAAAATTCAAGTGTTTCAGCAAATATGTTCCCTTTGGTTATCTTGGGAACTCGGACCTCCTCTAAATTTTAGATGTGCAAGTTTCAACTCTTTCGTAGACACGAAAAAAAAAACACTTTAAATTAAAACCACAATTTCAATATCTTACTTCGAAAAAAAAAATGGTAACCAACCTTAGTCTACCTACGACCTAGCAGGTTCAAAGGGTTTATTGATAACAGTTTCTTGCAGAAACTTCGGAAAATGCGATACATTGATATTCAATAGCGTAACACACTTTTAACATGTATCTTAAAAATTAGGTAAACTTTTCATGGATTCTGGTGAATCCCAAAGGAAGGATTTTAACGAGTCAAAATCGAGGATTTATCAAAATCTCAAAGTGGGTTTTAACGAAACCTGGTGAATCTCTGATGGAATTCCAGCGAACTCCTGAGAGATTTCCATACAATTCCATTTGGTTTATTGCCAAATCTTAATGAGGATTCTGACAATTGCCATTTGCAAGTATAATTGCAATTTTTATGAAGAACCTGGGAAGTCTCGGTGAGCCGTGGAGGAGATGCGGGTTTGAAGACATTTTTGGACTTTGAGTTGATTCTGTCGAATCGCGGATAGAATTCTGGTGAACCAAATGTATCTCGGCAAATTTAGTAAAGAGTTATGCCGAATATTGGTGACATTTTTGGTACATTCTCAGAGAAAAATCCTGGTAAATTCTGAATTCCCTGGCAAATACTTGGTTTCTGTCAAATCCTGAAGAATGAAGAATTTGGAAAGTTCAGTAGAGTATTTCGTCTTAAAATTCAGAATACAGGAGAGGTTTCAAACATATCATATTGCAAATTCATTTGAATTTCCAATCTACTAAAAAATCCCACAGAATATCGGACCGAATCCTGTAATAATTTTGGCGAATCTTTGAAAGAATTCCAGCGAACTCGTCAATGCTAATGCTAATACTAATCTCTGATAGAATTCCAGCGAACTCCTGAGTGGTTTCCCATTTGCAAGTATAATTGCAATTTATATGAAGACCCTGGACACTCT
Source organism: Aedes japonicus (assembly GCA_034211315.2). NCBI lineage: Eukaryota > Metazoa > Arthropoda > Insecta > Diptera > Culicidae > Aedes > Aedes japonicus. Next base: position 143,804 of record JASCZW010003556.1, read on the forward strand.
CGTGGAGTCGTGGAGGAGATGTGAGCTTGAAATCGTTTTTAAGCTAATCTTGGAGTAGTTTCTGTCGAATCAATCTTTTAAAAGTTTTTCGCAAATTTCGGAGCACTTTCCAAGACTCTGACAATCCCTGGAGAATATCAGGAAGAATTCTTGTGATTCTTGAATAGAATACCGACAAATTTAGTTGTTGATTCTGACAATTCACGGAGATATTTCTGGTTAATCTCAGTGAAAATTCTGAGGAGTTCTGAATTATCAAGTGACGATTCTGTAAAATATCACTAAAGATTTTGCTGAGTTCAGTAGAGGACGTGAGCAATTGCTGAAGATTCTAGAATTTTAACATTTACCGAGCAAATCCTCGCAAATCTTTGAGACTATCGGACAGTATTCGGGCAACTCCCAAAGAGGATTTATGTTAACTTGGTCAAATTTGGATTCCAGTGAACTCCAGGCAAACTTTGTCGATGACTCTTGTGCAACTCAGGCTGCATTCTGACAAATTTTGATGAAAATTCTGATGAACAATGCTCTGTAGTACATGAAAACCCTGATGAGTCCTCTAGGGTATTTTGACAAAGAATGCGGATGTTCTTTCTTGAAAGCTTTGGCAAATATTCTGACGGTTCTCAAAGATGTTTGAGGTACATTTCAGTGAAGATTCTGATGATTTCTGATTCCTCAGCGAGGATTCTGGCAAACCTCATTGCAGATTTCGGTGAGTCCAGTAGAGGATGTCGGCAAATGCCGGAGAGTCTTAGGATTCGGGCGGCTCCCAAGTAGGATTTAGGTCAATTTGGCCGAATCTCGGATAGGATTCAAGTGAACTGCAGGCAAACTCTGTTGGTGACTGTTGTGCAACTCAGGCAGAGTTCTCTGATGAATTTCGCTGAATCCCGATGAGTCCTGTAGGGGATTTTGACAAATCTTGGAGACGTTTTTTTACAAATTTCGGAGCAGATTCCAAGATTTTGACAAATCTTGGAGAATATAATTCTTATGATATTTTGATTCTGGAAAACTAGGTCGAAGCTTCTAACGATTCTCGGAGATTTTCCTGACAAATCTTAATAAAGATTCTGATGAATTCTGAAATCCTAGGCTTCTGGAAAATCTCAACGTAGCTTTCGGTGAGTCCAGAAGGGGATGTCGGCAAATGCTGGAGAGTCTTGATTTTTAAGGTATTCTGAAGCAATTTCATTCAAATTTAAATTTATGCAATTTATCTCGGAGACCTTTTTTCACAATTTAGGGAGCAGATTCCAAGATTCTGACAAATACTGACGAATCGAATTCTTGTGATTCTTGAATTCTGGAAAATTCAGTCGAAGTTTCTAACGATTCCCGGAGATATTCATGGCAAATCTCAGTGAAGTTTCTGATGAATTATGAAATCCTGAAGTCTTGAAGCATTCCCGACAGGCTTTGGGTGGCTCCCAAGTAGGATTTAGGTTAATTTCGCCACACCTTGGATATAATTTAAGTAAGCTCCAGGAAAACTGTAGATGACTGTTGTGCAACTCAGGCATAATTCTCTGGCAAATTTTGCTGATTATCCGGCAAATATTGGAGAGAAGTTTGACAAATCTTGGAGATGTTTTTTCGCAAATTTTGGAGTAGATTCCAATTCTGGAGAATAGAGTTCTTGTGATTCTCGAATAGAATCCCGACAAACCAAGGATGATTCAAATATGGGAGTAAATCCTTATGTATCTTGGAGCATTTCAGACAGGATTCGGTCGATTCCCAAGTAAAATTTTGGTCAATTTTGCCTGACAAACCAAGTGTATTCTGGCAAAGTTAGTAGAAGATTCTGACGTTTTTTTATTAGATAAATCTCATTGGAGGTTCTGATGATTTTTGAATTCCCAAGCGAAAATTTTGGCAAATCTTAATGAAGTTTTTGGGTGAGTCGAGTAGAGCGATTGCTGGAGGTTAGACTCTCCATTTTTCTATTTTAACGTATTCTGAAGCAGAGTGGTTCAAATTACATAGTGGATCCTGAAAAATCCTGGAGAGTTTCGGACAGGATTCGGACGAGTCCCAAAGAAAATTTGGGATAATTTGGTCGATTTTTTTATTACAGTAAACTCCAGGCAAACTCTGTAGATAAATCTTATGTAACTCAGGCCGCATTCTAGCAATTTTTGATGAAGATTTTTCAAGATTCTGACAAACCCTGAAGAATATCAAATAGAATTCTCATGATTCTTGAATTGAATTCTGACTAATGGGTATTTTGGCGAATTTATTAAAAGATAACGACGACTCTCGCAAATATTTCTGGTCAATTTCAGTTAAGATTATGATGAATTATGAAATTCTTGACGAGGATTCTGGCAAATCTCAATGAAGGTTTCAGAAAGTTCAGTAGAGGATGTCGGCAAATGTTGGAAAGTCTTGATTTTTAAGGTATTCTGAAGCAATTTCAATCAGATTACCGAGTGGATCCTAGAAAAATACAGGAGACTTTTGGACAGGATTCGGGCAAGTCCCAAAGAGGATTTGGGAGAATTTGGCTGACTTTTGGATTTCAGTGAACGCCAGGAAATCTCTGCAGATGACTCTTGTTCAACTCAGGCTGCATTCTGGCAAATTGTTATGAAGATTGCAATGACTTCTAAAGAGTACTCCGACAAATCCCGCTGAGAATCCGGCAAATATTAGTGTAGTATTTGAAAATATCGCCAAATCTTCTCGACCAATCACGCAAATGTGGATGTTTTCTCTAGAATGTTCTGGCAAATCGATCTGAGAATCTGGCAAATGTTTATAAAGGACTGAAGAATCTCGATTTCGACAAAACTTGGAGACATTTTTCGAAAATTTTGGAGCAGATTCCAAGATTCGGATAAATTCTGGAGAATATCAAATAGATAGAAGAGATTTTTTAACCGAATTCTGACAAATAGGTATTTTGGCGAATTTATTAGAAGATAACGACGACTCTCGAAAATATTTCTGGTCAATTTCAGTCAAGATTCTGCTGAGTCATAAAATTCTTGACAAAGATTCTTGCAAATCCCAATGAAGGTTTTGGTGAGTTCAGAAGAGGATGCCGGCAAATGCTGAACAGTCTTGATGTTTAAGGTCTTCTGAAGCAATTTCAATCAAATTACCAAGTGGATTCTGAAGAATCCTGGATTATCGACTAGGATTCGGGAAACTCCCAGAGAGGATGTCGGGTAATTTGGTCGATTTTTGATTCCAGTGAACTGTAGGCAAACTCTGCAGATGATGTTTGTGCAGCTTTGGCGGCAATTTGGCAATTTTGGATGATGATGATGATTCTGATGAGTTCTGAAGAATGCTCTGAAAAATTTCGTTGAGAATCTGGCAAATATTGGTGTAGTACTTGATAATCATTCAAATTTGGGACTGAATCGTGTTATCTCCAAGATAACAGACAGAACAGAGCGGTCAATTGGGCCGAATTTCGGATAGGAATCAAGAGAGCTCCTGACAAACTCTATAGGTGTTTGTTGTGCAACTCAGGCAAAATTCTCTGGTAGATTTCGCTGTCCTCTAGGAAATTTCGACAAGTCTTGGAGACGGTTTTTTTTGTTAAATTTCGGAACTGATTCCCAGACTCTGACAAATCCTGGAGAACATCAGATAGAATTCTTGTGATTCTTGAATTGAATTCATGGCAAACCAAGAGTGTTCTGACAGCGTTAGGAGAAGATTCTGACGATTGTTGGAGATATTTCTGGAAAATCTCGGTGAAGATTCTGATGAATTATGAAATACTTTTTTTTAATCAGTTCGTTTATTTGTTAGGCTCAGGCGTGTGTAACACTTTGCGGAGCTGATATTCACTTGTCTGTCATCTCAATGAAGATTTTGATGAGTCCAGTAAAGGATGTCGGCATATGGAAGAGAGTCTTGGAGAACTGAGGCATTTAGTCTTGGAGAACTGAAAATTTAGATGAGTCCTCAAGGGAATTTCGACAAATCTGTGAGACATGTTTCGTTAATTTCGGAGCAAGTCCTTGAGAACGTCGAATAGAAGTTTTATGATTCTTGAATAGAATTCGGACGAGTCAATTTTTCCGGCTATTTTAGAAGGAGGCTCTGATGAATTCCATCAGAGTTCTAATTAATTTCAGCGAAGATTATCGGTGAAGAATTTTCCGAAGAATACCACTTAGGTTTCTGGCAAATCTTGATGAAGATTTCTATGAGAAGGAGTATCTGAGAGATATTTTTAACGTATCTTGAAGCAGTTGTTGGCGCAAATTACGCAAGGATAACCCAGGATTGTTCCGGGCTTTCGCGCGGACTTTCATTCGTAGTTTCTAGTCGTATGTTCCACTTCTACGGTTCTTCTGTTTTGTGCGATCCATCGATAGTGTTTCCCTGGAACGTTGCAGCACGGTATTTACGTCGATTTTGGGAATTTAAGATACTTTGCAATCATCCTTCTTGAGTACGACGGATTTTCAACGTGAAAAATTTGCTCCCGTATCTGGCGTTCCATCTTTGATAATTTTTGAATTTGAGTATCAATACTGTTGAAACTTTCACCATTAAATGAACACACCTTCCGGATCACTGCGCTGTCATTGGCTTCTCGTTACGGCTACTAGAGGCGCCGCAGTAATTATAAAGAACGCGCCAAATACTAAGGGGATCAAGCCTTTTAGGGGAACCACAACAATTAAGTTATTATAATATCTGGTAAACTCTCTATAACCGGCACATATACTTACTCAAAATTATTCTGAGAAAAGCTACTAGCGAAATTTGCCAAAATAAAGCAAATTCGTCACTTTTGGGAAAAGCACAACACAAATGCAAACACATCAAATCCAACCACCACCACCATCACTATTCAATAACGATGTTCACATTTGCCGTACTGTTATTTCAACGCCTCATATCACCGCTCATAGCATTCTCACTGCCGTTACTGCCCGGGTTGCAATACTGCCATTCCGAAAACTAACCTTCACATGTTTTACGATTCTGCCGTTACGATTTCCTGCCTCGGTTGCTGCCCTCGTCGTTGGTTGGCTTGGCTTGGCTACCAATCATCATCCGCGCCCGCCCGGTATCGCTTCATGGGCGAACAAATACCCTCCGGGGAAATTTCCTGCTTTTCCGAGGATTCACGCACCGGACCGACCGACCGACCGATCGACAATGACGACAATAACTTAGGGAACGTCCATTAATTACGTCACGCAAAAAATGTCCTTTTATAAGCCCCCCTCCCCCCCTTGTCACGTTTTTTGTATGGACCTTCAAATTTTTTTGTATGGATCGTCACGTTTTCCCAAACCCCCCCTCCCCCCTTACTGCGTGACATAATTAATAAACCTTCCCTTATCCGATTACTGAACCGAAACGGAGGTGGCCGGGGTACCTTTCATCGGTTCTTTTGCCTTTTGATTTTTTTAAACTTTCAATGGGAATCCATAGAAGCATAGAAGATTCTTAAGAATGACATTTACCTGCATCCGACAACAGTAGAATTATCTCTCTCTCTCCTTGAATCACTATTGTGCAAAGTGCCATTCTGCAAAAAAAAGAATCACGGTGAATGAAACCCGGTTTGAAGTTTACCTTTCCTTCAAACTTATTTTTTTCCGTCTTTTGCTTTGACTGGAAAGTGGCTGCTTCTGACCGAGTTGCAACGAACCGAGACCCAGCAGTTTGTACTTAATTTATGCAAAACAAGAGGAAAACTGCAAATGCCATTGGAAGACTCGGTCACCCGAAAGTAGCGGTTTTGCAAATTCAGAAGCTTATCTAACCTCAAAAGCCGCAAGGGTGAGAGTTTGGGGGGAGGTGCCGATTACACAACGTGCCATGTTTGTGTCAACGAATTTTGCGAGGTTGAAACTGCTTAATTTGCTCAACCTGATTTTCTGTTTTCCAATAATCAATCTGAGCATATTACATAATCATAGTCATCATCATCATCATCGTCGTCGTCATCGATTATCGTATCTCGTTTCCGAGTGGGCCATTTGTGTTTTGATTGATTGATATCTGCTGGTCGGGCGACCGATAAGGGGAGGAAGCTGGCCCCAGCTGATGGATCGGACCAGGTGAGGTACGGCGCCGGTGCGGTATTAATAGAAGTTGGTAGCCCGCAATTTACCGCGATCGTTATGCTGGCGAGGGAGGGAAGGAGGGAAGGGGGAGCGGACGGCAAAAAAGTGGCCACAACTTTCACAATGCATCCATCGAGTGACGATGACGATGGCAATGATGATGGGTATGGTGATGGGTGGATTAATTAGTTATGCATCGGTGTGGCCCAGTTTTGCAAGCGTTGGTTGTAAACAACCGTTTTACCGGTACAAGTGGAAAGGAGGAAACGGTGGGTGAAAAAAGTTGGGGAACTGTGCAGCTCGATTGGAGTTGTTTGGATGTTGGGCTGTGGATTTTGGAGGGAGATTAATAATAGCCTAAGTGAAGTACAAAGGCTTGAAGGGAAGCCACGCACCCAAAAATTTGTTAACAAAAAAACATAAGTACAATTGCATCTCTATAATAGTGTAATTTAGTTGGAATACGATGATTTTTTTTTCAATCAGTTCAAATAATGTTAGGCTCAAGCGTATGTAACACTCTACGGAACCGATATTCAATATTGTTATAAACAATGTTTTATTTTGCGATCTTAGTAAAAGTTTTACTTGTACAATTATTCGTGGCTAGCTCAAGGTTAATGGGTTACATAATGGCACTATGGTACGAATGGCCAAATTTCGCGATAAAAATCGATAACTCGAAAAATATTAACTTTAGACAGATGACGTCTTCGAGAGATTTAATTTCAAAAATTAGATCTATCTTTTGATTTGAAAGATGTCTAGGGTGATCCTTTATGTTCATCATAAAAATTTCATTTTCATTTTCATTTCATTTTTATTCTTATGATTTAGAGGATTGTTTGCTTCTACAGAATTGTAGATATTTGAATTTCATGAAACATTGCTGAAGGAATTTTACTTCTACAGTTACCGCCAGAAAAAAGTGCCCACCTACCCCAGTTTCTCCTTTTTGTGCAGCAAACTGTCAAATAAGTGAAAGATTCTAAGTTTTGTTATTTTGATGGCATATGAACTATGTTCTTTTCTTGTCTGGTACATAAAAAAATACTTGTCCTGCAAATTCATTTATTTCTTCAAGGAAGATCAAACCATAGTAGAAATTATGCATGTCAAAATAAAGTGCCCACTTCTTAATTTCTTAAAAAGAAAACAAGTTCTAGATCCAGTCTGTTGAGTGATCAGTAGTTGATGTGTCCTCCCCTAGCCTTCAACAGTTTCTGCAAACGTTTCGGCATACTCTCCACCAGATTCTTCAGGTGTTGTGGGTCAAGATCTTCCCAGGCATTCTCAAGAGCTTGAAAATAAAGACTGTATTCGATGACATTTGGACACACAAAATAGGTCACTAAAATTTTTCCCGATTCTTTTCAAACTTTCTGGAAATAAAGTACTACTAAATGGTTAAGTTTTGACATCATTGGTTTATTGAACTTCTTCTCCCAACCCAAATGCCCGCACCTTTGCCTTGACCCCTTTTATCAAATTTTGGGCAATGATAGGACCGACTTGCTTACTTACTTTTAACCACACTTTCTTTAGTTCAAGTTCATTTTCTATCAGTTTTTGAGTTCTAACGTGCTTTGCCTTCATGATTGCCCAAAATTTTTCAATTGGGCGAAGCTCCGGAGTGTTTGGAGGGTTGACGTCTTTTGGTACAAAAACTACATTATTATCTTTGTACCAGTCTAAGACGGGCCGGGCATAGTGGCAAGATGCCAAATCCGGCCAAAACAGTGTCGGGCCATCGTGAGATCTCAAGAAGGGCAGAAGTCGTTTTTGGAGGCATTCGTCCTTGTAGATTTGTCCGTTGACGGTCCCAGAGGTGATGAAGGGCTGACTCATTTTGCCACATTCGCAGATCGCTTGCCAGACACGGAATTTTTTGGCGAATTTCGACAGTTTCTTCTTCCGTACAATCTCCGGAACGGCCAACCTGGAGGTGGCGACGTAGTATTCCTGTCCTGGCATTTGTTTGGTGTCGGCTTTAATGTAAGTCTCATCGTCCATCACAATGCAGAACGGTTTTGTGAGCCACTCCCTGTACAGTTTTCTTGCACGAGTTTTGGCCACCGAGTTCTGTTTATCGCTCCGGTTCGGTGCCTTCTGGACCTTGTACACATGTAATCCAGAACGTTTCATTGGTTTTTGCACAAAACAAACTGAAACTTTCGCCTTTTTCGCAACATCCCTGATCGAAATGTTGGGATAACGCTTAAATTGGTTCATTACCATCCTGGCCTTTTCCGGATTTGATGTGCCACGATTTTTGCCACTACCACTTTTCCGCTTGGTTGTCTTACGGTCCTTGAACGTTTTGATCACATGAGATACGGTTGAATGTGCGATTCCGAGCTGTTTTCCGATCCATCGATGAGAAGCGTTTGGATTTTCGAAGTGAGTGCCCAAACTTTGTTGGCGCACTGTTTCAACATTCGTAGTCATCACTGAAATCACTCGACCGATTTTCACGAAACTCATTAGACAATTGACACAACACAATGAAATACATTCAGTAATAAAATTCAATAATTTTTACCCACACGCTAAAAAGTTACGAACAATTGCGTGTGTCCACATTTCATCGAATACAGTCTTTAGTTATGTTTGTTGGTAACTCCTGTCTTATCAACTCGTGAATCCAAGATGTCCCACAGATTCTCTATTGGGCTCAGATCTGGACTCTGTGGGGGCCATTCCATAGGTTTAATACGGCAAGAAGATAAGAATGCCTTTGACTTCTTTGTGGTATGTTTTGGGTCATTATCTTGCTGGAACACAAATCTGTTCTCCAGCCCAGTTTTAACCAACGAAACCTCCAAATTCTCACGCAATATGTCGATGTAGAAATCTGCTGTCATAATACCATCGATTTTTACCAAAGTACCAACACCCGCCCAAGAAAAACACTCCCACACCATCACGTTCCCTCCTCCATGCTTAACTGTGCCCTGGATAAATCGATCATAAAGCGCCTCTCCAGGTCGACGCCATACACGGGCTCGTTTTTTGCAGTTGAACTACTCGAATTTTGACTCATCAGTCCACAAAACAGTCTTCCAATATTCTAAAAATTTATCAGCATGTTCCGGAACAAAATAGAGTCGTTTCGCTTTGTTGACTTTGCTAATAAAAGGCAACTTCTTACAAAACCTGGTCTTCATACCGTGTTCAGCGATCCTTCTGCGTAGAGTCCGAGATCGGTTGTTGAATCACTTCCTTGATCTCCCTGAGGGTAACCTTCGGATTTTTCTTAATTTCTCGAATGATTCTCGCATCTGTTCGGGAATCTGTTCTACGTTTCCTTCCCCTTCCTGGGCGATCAGCTACTGAACCATAGGTTTTGTACTTTGCGAAAAGTTTGGTAACCGCTGCTTTGCTGTATCCATACTTTTCACCAATCTTGCGATGCGATTCACCTTTCTCGATGTCACAAATAACATATTTTCGGATCTGCAAGGGAATAGTTTTGCTTGCCACCGTATTATCCATGGTTATTTAGATAACTCGCACTAAATCTGCCTGACCGACAACTAAAATTCGTAAGAAGATCAACAAACACTTGGAAACGTCAAAAAAATTGAATACGAGGGGCATTTGGATGTAAAAATTACATACAAATAATATATTTTCAATTGGGCACTTTATTATGACACACCAAATTTACACCAAATTAAACCATTAAACAGTTAATTCAAAACTTCTGTGCTACTCTTGTGGAATCCAACGCTAAACAATCTGCGAAATATGCTACGCGAGTCGCGAAAACGACATCTCATTGCCAGAACCAACAAAACAAAAAATAATCTCCGTTTATAGAATGTTCCAGAAAGTATAAGCGAACTTTCAAAATAACAAAAAAGGCATGTTTTTTTTTAGTTTTAATAATTTTATTTGGCAAATCATATTTGTATTTGTGTTTTATATGATATTTTACTCCCGTTTAATCAAAATATTTAATAATAGCCAAGACTCCTAACTTTTCCTCGAACATGACCCATTAACTTCTGCACAGTAGTACTTCCCACCATTTTGACCACTTTTGGCCAATCGTTTTTACATTTTTGGCTGTCGTCCGCTGGTTTTATGAATTTTCAAAGCTTTGCTTTGGTTAAAGCCCAAACAGTCTCGATTGGCTGTGCCTCCGGGCAGTTCGGTGGGCCCCTGGTTTCATGGACGCGGCCTGTTTTGGGTTCCTTTTAGGTTTTTTCTGCTTCCGGCATGTTTTTAGCCCAAGTCTTTCTTTGGCACGCATGACGTTACTCGACGAGGTCCCTAGTTCAACATCCCGAACGGAAGTCGCTGGTTTTCGCTTGTGGGCATCCTGGATCTTTTTATCGATATCCGGACTAACCGGACCGGATTTCCGACCACTCTTCGGCGCATCTTCAAACGTAAACTGTTCTCTATATTTTCGAATCGCAGATCGTACCGCTCCGACGCTTACACCCTCTTCCTTGGCCAATTTTCTCAAGGAGAGTCCGCTTACAGTGCACCATTTGTGCACGATACTTTTTCGTTGTTCCGGAGTAGGACCGCGCATTTTGATAGGTAACACAAAACTGAGCACTTTTTTGATACTATGTCATTCAGAAATGTGCAAACAAAAGGACGCAGCCAAAACATGTTGAAATATTTCATTATATTCAAAATGACCGTTAAAATAAAGTGTGCTTATACTTTCTGGAACAGTCGTTAATCGAAACGAGGTACAACGTACCACTAAAGTATTGTTATGAGGAACACGTCCAGCGATTGCAAGCGAACCTGAAGCAAAACCCAGCTGCATTTTGGAAGTTCGTGAAGTCACAACGATCTTGTGAAAGTATTCCTAACTCAGTTGAATTCCACGGGGTCGCCGCTAGCACCCCTGTCGATGCTGCGAACTTGTTTGCGTGCTTCTACCAATCAGTCTTTAGCACAAATGCACCACCTCTGTATCCAAATAGCTTCGACAACATACGGGAGTTCAATATGACCTTCCCAGCGCGTTGTTTCTTGCCGGATAACGCCATGAAAACCCTAGTAGCACACAAGTTGCCATTCGGTTGAAATAACATAGATGTGACTTGCTAAGTTATATTTAAGTTACTACAACTAATTATGATCGTAGTGTGCTACTTGGGAACCTTGAACGAACTTGATGTTTCAAAAGACCTTCATCAGTTTTGCTCATGCTCTCTTGCTTTTCCGATACCGGTTTAACCGTTCGTTAAGAGAGAGTTCCTAGAGTAATTTTACATCAAGTTTGCAGAACAAAGTTGCTCTGTAACTCTAAAAGCCGAATTTTGTCAGCAAATTTTATTCTTAGGTCATAGATGAGGAATACTTCGTTGAAGTCATTGCATGTCACCATGAAATGGAACCAGTTCCTGATACGTTTCTTCACGCAATAATCTTCAAGAAGGAGCAGTGTCTCACCTAGCCATGTCAATTGCATGCAATTGTTGGAGATAAAGAGATTTGGTATCTATCTTAAGAAGATGCACGGAATCCACGCAACCTTCAAAGGAAAGGGGAACTGAATAGTCAGAGAGAATAGGTAGACAGAATACTCTGTTTGGTGAACACATCAACAATCCATTTAAAAATGGTCGTTGGGAGTATCTAGTCTAAGAGGGTTAAATGATGCTCCTTTTCTCTTCAAGTTGGGACTCAAGTGTTAACTTTAGTCCTACCACCATATGGCTTATTGCTATAGCGCCATTAATCACTCTCTGAAAACATAAGAATGTCTGCGAATACGTATAAAGCTCAACATCTTTTCGGTATTTTATAGCATCACAAAACATCATTGAGCTATTACAGCCTCCAGCAATGCACAGAACCTGACCTAAACTGTCGGCTGCAGAATCAAGAATATTAACCTTGAATTTGATTGTTCCCAGCTTTTTTATGTCCCTGACATTTCGTGGTTTCCTGGGTTTTCTATTAATTTTCACAACTGGTGTCTCGTCCACACGTTGAACCAGTTCATTGAACAGGTAATAAATTGTATTTAATGTTATTTACTAGAATCTGCTGACTTCACAAAACCAAAGATGATCTTTCGGTAGCCTATAGGAAATAACCAACAGCACGAAATTTCAAGATTGTCTTTCACACAATGCCTGAGTACCAGAGGCTGAAAGAACAAACGGCTGTGGAAGCTGATATTCCCTTTTTAACGAGCCTATTTGGTTACAGAAAATCCTAAACATGTACAAGGAAGAAGTTGTTCTACAAAATGAGCTTCAATATAAACTTTTCTACAATTGGAATGGTCTCATCATGCTCTGCTATTGCATGAAATGCTTCAAGATATTGATTCCGCTTGACCTTCATGAGCCAAATACTTAAGGAACTCCTTTGAATATACCCCAGAAGTTCATCAGTGCTTTCGAACATTACGAAAACAACAACAACAAAACTACAAAGCTTTTTGAACCAATCTTCTGCTTGAAATAATCTTTTAGACCTTAAACTTTATTGTGCAGGAGACGGAGTTCTAGAATTCATAATTCATAGAATAATTTGTGAACCATAACCAATCTATAAGAAATTCGAAGAATCCAAGCCACACATTCCTGTTTCGCTCGAGTGATAATTCCCAGCACGTCACACGCGACATTCAACCAACCAAACCAGCAAAGCGTTCACTCGAGTGAATGGATAGTACAAGTCTAAGCACAATACCACACATAGCAGTTTTTTTTCTTATACTTCTCTAGAGAAACGTGCCTTCGTTGGAGGTTTTCCTCATCACACTTGAGAACACACACACACACACACACACACACATGGTCGTCTCGTTTTCCGTGCCATAAAACCGATTCCGCAAAAAGCATTCTTGTGTCTTCTAGCCGACCGAGTTGATTGTAGGTTAGTTTCAGGAAATGTGACGTCCTAAGGCACACACATTCGGACTCCTTTGAGATCGACAGGGAATTGTTTTTATTTCGAGCTGCAATCGAACAAACACCACCCAAAATCAACCTTGGGAGACAAGTAAATCATAATTGGTGGAGGGTGACGTGGCTCCAGTTTTGCATATTGCACTCAAGGCAAGTGCAGTGTGCACTGCAAGCTTACATAACAAACAACGTCACCGGTCGTGGCGAGAATAGAGGAAAGTACTTGGCCGCAGTTCCTCGATTGTTTGTCCACTTTTGCTGTTGTGGTGCTGCGATGAGGTTGTTTGGTGCCTTTCAAGATGCAAGAGACAGGTTTGTGCACCGTATGCTTAAAGTGTAACGTGAATGAGAACTGCTACCAACGTCCGCAACGACTAAAATGTTGGCAGAAAGTGGATTAAGGTCGTGGCGAAATGTGATGAACTGAATTTTTCACCACCCTTGTTTTGTGTGTGGAACCTCGGATACGTATTACAAAATGCACAACAGCAAAGAATCACCTGTTTTAAAGGTAAAACATTAATATGAATGATAAACTGAAGTTAGTATGATGAACATCAAATAAACACCGACAATATGATCGAATTGGCATGACAAAAGTAGAAAATTTGGCGGATTCCGAAGATTTGCCGTGAATTTTTGCTTTCAGTTGTTTCCCATTATATTCTCTGTAGATGCACATTAAAGTTCAAATTCAAATTTTGGCACCTATTTAAACCAACAGTAAGAATGCTGTTGGAGCCACTAACAAGTGTGGTGTATTTTTCAATGGAATACAAGAATACTTTAAAACATCGAGTTTTAGAACCGATTTACACCAAGAGTAAGGATGCTGTTGGCGCTACGCATAAGTGTGAATGATTTATTTTAGCAGAATACAAAAGTATGTCAAAACATCAAGTTTGAGGATCGATTTAAACCAACAGTAGGAGTGCTGTTGGGCCCACTTACAAGTGTGGGTGGTTAATTTCAATTGAATGTCTAACAGAGAGATTAACTAAAAAATTGTCAAGGATAGTAGCTGTTGATCAAAATGGGCAGAAACTTTTTTTTTCGTATAATTGGAATGGTCTCACCGAACTTCTGAATGTTATCCAACTGTTTGAACTGTTGTATTCATTTTGTTTAGATTCGGGCCTAGCATTTACGAAACTCCTTTGCGATAGAAAATACCTGAAACACGAAACATTTTGGCACAAAAAACCATGTGCTTTTTCTCATTATTCCTATCTGGTAATCGGTCCACACAAATGTAAACAATCAAATATCTTGGACTGGTCAGCGTGCATTTTTGAGTTGCCGCGTTTCTGATGATGCCAGTAGATCGCATATGGATGTTGAGGCCACTCACAAGTGTGGGTGGTTAATTTCAATTGACTACAAGAATACGTTAAAACAGCGAGTGTGAAGACCGATTTATACCAACAGTAGGGATGCTGTTGCGGCCACTGACAAGTGTGGGTGTTTTTTTTATGTAATACAGGAATACGTTGAAATATCCAATAGGAGGACCGATTTAAAGCAACAGTTAGGAATAGAATAAAGATAAATGTGATATAAATGACGCAGATTCAAGACGTTAGGCAGGGCTCGACCGCATGTTCAACCTGTTCATTGAACACAATAAGTGTTATTTTAACAAATGTATGCATATTTGGTTGTGTCATTTAGGTTGTGTTACCCTTAGATTACTTAAAAAAAAACAACTTAAACACTTCGCAATCAAACCATCACAGCAAAACGCTGTTTTTACAATTACCATGTCCAATATTAGGGGCCTCCCTTAGCTCAGTCGGCAAAGGCACAGCTACAAAGCTACACCATTCTGGAGGTAGCTGGGTACGATTCCCGGTCTGGGAATTTTTCGTTAAGGAAAATTTCACGAGTCCCTGGGCTTAGGGTATAATTGTACTTTCCTCACAATTACACTTTTGCATTAGTGGTTCCTGGCATCGAAAGCTTCCAATTAATAACGGTGAATTTAGAACACTAAGTTGAGAGCAAGCAATAAGGTAATTGTGGAAAGAATTAGCTTGAAACGCTATGATAAAAATGTCCAATATTATCATTCACTCAAAAGTGTGTGCACGTGTATTCAACCTAACAACCATTGGAAGTGATAAGATGGAAGAAATCTGTTTGGAACAATCCTTGAAGTGTGCATTGAAAGAAGCGTAAATCTGGGAGCTAGAAAGTGACAGCTCTATTGCAGATCAAGCAACCAATTCCAGAATGTTTGGAGAGTCACGTCCATTCCGAGGCTACATTCACATAAAATGAGCTCCGCTCCGTAAACTTGACCACCGATTTCATTAAAATAACGATAATGAGACACATCCTTAGATTTGGTAAATATGTGTTGAAAATATGTTATTGTAATACATTTCTAATCAGATTGAACTCACCAAAGATCGTCTCCAAAATAACACTAGCTAGTTCAGTTGTGGTGAGTGTCCACCTGAAATTATCTACAAGCATCGCACGCGTGTATGCGCGTCGGCTTCATTCGTTGCTTCTGACTAGAAAATGGCTGTTTTCTCCATGTCACTGGAGTACTTTTTATTTAAAAAAAAATTCTTACTCCACACTCGTAGCGGAAAAAACTCTTTCTTTATTTTCTGATAGTTCTTCTGACAATCGACCGGGAATGCATTGATTTTTCCACACCAATGAACAAAACTGGTTCAGAAGTACTTTCGGCCGAAATTACCGTCGCCTGTCAAGCCAGCATCGTCGCGAAGGATGACGGATGTAAGCTCTTTTGACGGTAACAGTCAAGAATTTCGAAACGTACCTCGAGAACTGCAACTGCGTTCAACTGGCTTGTATCGTCTCAATGAAAGCTGTTGCTTAGTCTTAAACACCTCGGCCTTTTTGAGGCTCAGGCTCCTATCACAGTGGAAGAGTAGCAATTGAAGCCTTCGCGAGTTCTAGGTTAAACCGTAACTTCGGCCTTTCCCAGTTCCTGATTAGATTCCACTCAGATTTGGAGGACTAACAGCTTGAGGAGAAAACAAGCTCTTCCAAGCCTTATGATCTTTTAACAGGCTTCAGGCTAGTTCTTCTCAGGCTGGGAGGATTAGACACTAGAATTATTACAGGGTGGCCACAAACTCGGGAAAATCTGGAAATGCGGGAATCCAAAATCATCGGGAAATATGCGGGGAAAAGTTTCAAAGCCATCGGGAATGTTTGTCATATGGAAGGAACCATACTTACAACTATTTCAAATTATTTGACTAGCGTTTTTGACGTTTACTCGGTCCAACAATCTCGTTAACGGAATAAAACAGTGTTTTCTGCAAGTCCAGCATTGCTGAAGAAGATCGGCTCATTGCTATATGGATATGGAAATCAGGGATCTGCGAGCCAGCTCTGGGTTTGAAGTCTTCTACATCGTTAGCTGCGGCATGCACGTCGTACACAATTCCTTCAAGGAAAGGCTAAGGCAAACAGATTTCCACGTGGATCATTTTCTGCTGGTTTTGTTCAGCCTGTTCAAAACGTACCGCTTAGGGCATCTTCAGCGGTGGTCTATTTTTGTAACAACTTTTTACTTGATTTGCAT
Source organism: Aedes japonicus (assembly GCA_034211315.2). Classification (NCBI taxonomy): domain Eukaryota; kingdom Metazoa; phylum Arthropoda; class Insecta; order Diptera; family Culicidae; genus Aedes; species Aedes japonicus. Next base: position 160,330 of record JASCZW010003556.1, read on the forward strand.
CTGCAAACTTGAATAGAACCAGCTAAAATATACCAAATTTGCGTTGTTGTATTTCATGTTATTAAACCCATCAACACCTATCATCCTGTCAATTATTCAACATCCAAAGATCAGAAGTTTTGTTTTTTTCAGAGACTGCAGGTTTTTCGGAAACTATTTGCCATGGATTGGTTTGACCAAATAATTTTTATTGCCAGTAGTGAATAGTTGCTCTTTCGTTTGGCTGAAGGTGAGTGAATGGTTGAGGTTTGGTGACCTTAGGGATTTTTTGCAAATCTATCGTGAAGACTTATGGCCCTTAGTATTTGCGTTCCCCAACACCGGAAGAGGTAAAGAAACTGATGGACGAGAATGCTCCCCTAAAATTACAAAAAATCGTATAAATGCAGTGAATTTTCTAGAAACTCAGGGAACTTATCAGAAGCTCGGTATACTTTTTTGAAATTTTGGAAACCTCCTCGAGGTTTTGCTATTCTCCCAGATGTTAAAGGAACATCCCAAAAAATCAGGGAACTTCCTAGAAGTGAAGGGTTCATTCAAATTCCTTGAAATTCCGTTCGTTTCCTAGAAATTCAGGAAATTTCCCATTAATTCAGGGAGCTTCACATGAGTTCAGGGAACTTCCCAAAACTATCCAGAAGTTCAGGGAGCTTTCCAGAAGATCACAAAACTTATCAGATTTGTTTGGGTATTTCTCAGACTTTCATTTCAGGTATTTCATAGAACTAGTCAAGATGTTTAGGGAACTTACCAGAATTTCAGGGAACTTCCCAAAAGTTCAAGGAACTTTCCAGAAAATTAAAGAGCTTCCCATAAATTCAAAAAGCTTTTCAAAAGTTTGCAAAATTTCATGAAACTTGCTAGAAGTATCCAAAACATCTTAGAAGTTCGCGGAACTTGTAGGAGTTTGAGGAAGCAAGGTGCTAGAAGAGCACTACAAATGTTGCTCTATTTGAAAAGATTTGTGGACGAAGTCAGGAAGCAGAAAGAAAGAAAGCTGAATAAAAGTCATCCGAATTTCGTCGGTGTTCCGATCAAAAGTGTTCGCTGTTGATGTTGATGCGGTACACGATAAGATGCTGAGACCAAAGCTGAATTTTATCTTCTCGTCTGCAGCAATGGTCGAGTCTTTTCCCAGATCGAATCTTCTATGACTTAGTTTCTTTTTGACGATTTGACGGGACTTGTTAGAGCCGCTATGGAGAAAATTGTTGAGCTCGAGCGTCTGACAGTCAAAGCCAAATCGCAAATTGAAATAGAATCCTACTAGCCCTTAATGTGTAAATTGGTTTTGCCTCCAAACCGGCAATTAAGAAAGCGACAGAATCTGCTTAAATTTCCGACAAAGACGTTTTGGCATTCCGCAATGACTTATGATCTTTTTTACTATGGTTTTTTTAAACTACTGAACAAATCTTCATTAAAATTCCCTTTAACGCGTTACGTTATGTGCATTAGTCTTGTTCTGGAAACGTTTGTAGATCTGTAGAATATCTGAGCGCTGCAGTTACTCATAAAGTAAAAGAAGAATTTGGGCAGCTGTGCTCAATGCCGTCTGACGTTGCTTGCCGGATTCCAGAAAAAAGAACATCGTTTGGACAAATTTTTGCTAGAACTGATTGGTCATTCCAAGGAGGAGTTGCCAAATTTGTTAAAAATTAGCTCATCCTGTCGCACTAAAATGCGGATTTTCAATAAATGAAAAGTGTCTGGTGGTGAACTAAACTGAAAAAAAGCTTGGGGGCTCAGAGATTTGTCTACGAACTGTAAACAACGTTGAGAACACGAAGTCCTTGATACAATATGCACGCAACGCACGTTGTACTCGAAAACCTCGATCGCTTTACTATTTTTCTTCGATGTTTATGCTTCTAGAAACTTGAAAGATCAATGACTTATATGAAGCTAAGTGTTCTCGATAGCAATATGAGAGACCAAAGCAGATTATGCAATACACAAGAAGCCTGCGGATACTATTTGAAAAACAAAACTTCATAAACTCATCTAATAATCCAATATATATATTAACTTATCTTCCCAATCTGGAAAATAATGCAAAAATGTAGGAAAAATTCGGGAAATTCGGCCGGAATTTTTAAATTAAGATTGTGTGGCCACCCTGTATTAGCGATTCTGTGTGTGTGTACAATCTAACACCCATTATCCGACAATGTTATTATGGAAGAAATCTGTTTACAACAATCCTTCAAGTGACCATTGGAAGCAGCTTTAATCCGGAGCTAGAGAGTGATAGCTCTGTTGCAGCTCCAGCAACCCATTTCCGAATGTCTGGAGAGACACGCCCATTCCGAGGTTACTTTCACATACAATAAGCCTCGCATGTCAACATTACCGCTATCATTTGGATAAGGGCACTGCAACACATTTCCAGATTTAGATATGTAAAATGATCAAACCATGCACGTATTAAGTATTAATTGAAAATAAGATTATTGTTATATATTTATAATCAGATAGATCTCACCCATAGCCGCCTCCTTAGTAACGTAAAAATTAAATAATTCGACTATTATTCGTAAACAATTTTATGCATCCGTCCGAATCCGTCTTAAGGTTAAGGTATCGCCGGGGAAGAGGCCAGTTGTTTTAACTTGGACCTAAACATACCATGCGACACCCCAAATCACATACGAAATTCAAAATAAGCGCAATAGTGGTTGTACTAAGTGTCCAGAACCACATTGGCCACATCTGGACATGATCCAGGTACCCCAGAAGAAGTCGCCAGTTTTTGACACGGACCGAAACCTATCATGCGACACCTGAAATTGTCTTAGAAACTAAAACAATGGTAGTGACATCAAGGGCCCACATTGGTCACGTCCGGACTTGGTTCAAAACATATCAAGCCCCGCATATAAACATTACCGGTATTATTTGGATAAGGGCACTGCAACACACTTCCAGATTTAGAAATGTAAAATTACCAAACCAGGCACGTATGTAGTATTATGTATATTAAAACAATATTTTTGTTATATATTCATAATCAGATAGATCTCACCCATAGCCGCCTCCTTAGTAACGTAAAAATTTAATAATTCGACTATTATTCGTTATTAATTTTATGCATCCGTCCGAATCCGTCTTATTTAAAAAAAAGAACCATAATTTGAATATTTAGAGTAAAATAATTGATTTTTTTACTAAAAATGGTTCTAATGCGATCATTTGAGGAGCGACAGGTAAAATTTAAGACAATAGTTGAATCAAATTTGCTAACCTACAGTTTTTCTGGAGAATGGTTATCTTATGTTTTTCTGCGAAACAAATACTTACAATTTCCATTTAGTCGCAAATAGGACCACCTTAATTTTTATGAAAACCAAAAGAAGGACCTCACTGATAAAAATGACTTTGTGGGAGATAGCGTTGTTCTCTAATTTCAAACTTTGGGTGAAAATGTCCAAATTCGCATTCATTTCAACGACGTTTAGACGCATTATAAACACTGTCACGAATAGGTTATTGTAGTCATTGATTTCGTTTTAGGTGTCATGAACTCCTGAAAAACAAAAAATATCGTAACTACAGGATAGGAAAAAAAAAATTCAGAAGAAGTTTAGGATTTAAATAAAACGAAAATTATCCTCCTACATTAGGAAAAACATCTAACAACTCAATATGTACATTTGAAGATCACCGGCAAAGAAACAAAGCCTAAAAATCAAGAACATCCAAGCCCAAAACGCAACCAATCACTCAATCATCGAACAGCTACAATGTTGCATCTCTTCATCATATTTGCTCGCATCAGCAACAGCCATCGGCAGCAAGATAAATGAGCACTCCGAAATGACTCGGAACGATTTCCACACCCCGTTTCATCTCAAAATATATATGTATTTTCAATTCAAAACGCTTGCCCATCTGAGAGCCCAGCGCTTACCGACTTTTCAAGGTTAAGGCTATGTGTATTTTCATATTTCCAAACCGTCAAACAAAGCATTCATCACGCACGCCAAGCCGAGACGAAGTTCGAATGTGGCGCCCCTCCAGCGAAGGTCCGACTCTCGATCGATCGATATTTATTTGTTGTGGTTAGATTGAACAAGAAAATCGTGAACGCAGCACGGCGGCCGGCTCGGTTTTGGTCCACGGGATGTGCCCTTCGGAGAGCCAAGTCAAAGACAAAAAGCCACCCGTCGTCGTCTCTATCATAACCCCATAGTCGCGGTTCAGGAAGCCTAATTGAAATCTCCCCCCCTCTGGGTTCGGGCGGTATCCTGGAATCAGCCAGGTGAGTGATGTGTGTAGTTAGATCAAACATTCCACGGTGAAACATGCTTTTTGCTTCGCTTTGCAACATGAGATCCAGTCTAAAAAAAACAGATTTCCCGGTGGAGATTGGGTCAAGGGGGTCGGAGTCTGAGTCTGAGTCTCCGGAAACCGGTTTCTCGACTTTCTTGAAGGCGCAACGTCATCGTCTTGCACAGCAGCAGCAGCAGCAGCAACACTAACAACAACAATAGCTGATATTACGAACGTGTTGGAATAGGCTCGAAACGAAACTGAATTCGAGTGAACGGATTTGAACTTTTGCACTTTTGAAGAAAGAGCGAATCGTGTTTCGGGCGTTTTAGGCTCGCTGGCTGACTGACTGACAGGATAAGTTGCGAAATCGACCTTTTAACTTTGTTGTACCTGCGTCACTGGTTATTGGAGTTGTGTAGTTTTAGTAAATGCCGGACGTTGTTGGTTGTAGATCAACGATTTGAATGGGTATTCCTAGTTTATTACGGGTTGGCCACAGACTCGGGAAAATCGGGAAATGTGGGAAAAATGCGGGCATCCAAAATCATCGGGAAATATGCGGGAAAAAGGCGCGAATTTCAAAAGTCATCGGGAATTTTTGTCATATGGAAGGACCATACTCACACCTTTTTCAAATGATTTGAGTAGCGTTTTTGTCATTCACTCGGTCCACCGATCTCATTTTTCAGCCTGTTTGAAACGTACCGCTTAGAGCATCTTCAGCGGTGGTCTATTTTAAAATCTTTATAGTTGATTTGCATCAGCAAACATAAAAAGAACCAGCTAAAACAGACCAACTTTGCGTTCCCCGCACCTATGTAGTATATCTTGTTGTTAAACCCACCAAAACCTATCATCTTGTCAATCTTACAATATCCAGAGATCAGAAGTTTTGTTTTCTTCAGAGACCGAGGATTTTTCGCAAACTTTTTACCATGGATTGGTTTGAGTGGTGGTGAGTGTGTGAAGGCATGCATTTTATTTAAACGATATTAGATAGTGCTGATAGTGATAGATAGAGCCACGCCAAGCTATGACAAGAAGCACTTTCTGCGACGTTTCAACATGCCAAGGGATACGATCCTAGCCATTATGCGACAACTACAGTCAACTGGTGACTTTTTCCAGCTGTTGCGATGTAGCTGGATATGTTGGCCTTAGTGCTACATAGGTGCACTACAGCTTAACGGATGTTGGCGTATGTCCTCAGCTAGTTCTCTCGACGAAAACTTGGGGGTTGGTGACCCTGAGGATTTTTTGCAAATCTGTTTTTAAGACTTACGGCCCGCAGTATTTACGCCCAGAATATCGGAAAAGGTTAAGAAACTGATGGACAAAAATTATCTCCCAAAAGTTCGAAAAAAATCTTGTAAATTCAGAACTTATCAGAAGCTCGGTATACTTTTTAGATCTGACTTAGACTTTCCCGAGATTTGGCTATTCTCCCTGATTTCAAAAAAACATACCATAAAATCAGGGAATTTTCCAGAAATTAAGGGTTCTTCCTAGAAGTTCAGACAACTTTCCTGAAATTCAGATTGTTTCCTAGAAACTCAGGGAATTGTCCATAAATTCAAGGAGCTTACCACGAGTTCAGGGAAGTTTACAAAAGTGAAGGGTTCTTCACAGAAGTTCAGGTAGCTATCCAGAACTTCAGGGGGCTTCTAGAAGTTCAGAAAACTTATCAGATTATTTTGGATATTTTTTCAGAAGTTAATATAACTAGTCAAGATGTTCAGGGAACTTCCCAAAAATTCAAGGAACTTTCCAGAAAATTAGAGAACTTCCAATAGAGACCAGTCAAGAAATCCAACAGTTTGCGGATCTTCCTAGAGGTTTAGTGAACTTCTTAGAGCTTCATGAAACTTGCTAGACATATACAGAACTTCTTAGAAGTTCAGCGAACATGTAGGAGTTCATGAAACTTCATTGAAGTTCAGGGTTTCTCATGAATTCAAAAAACTTCTCAGAACTTTAGGAAAAGCGCACAAAGATCATGGAACCCCCCCAAAGATCAGGAAACATTCCAAAAGGTCAGCAAACATCTCAGACGTTCAGAGAACAGCCCAGACATTTAGAAAATTTCCCAGAAGTTCAGGGAACTTTCCAGAAGCTCGAAAAAACTCCCGGATGCTTAGGGGATTCAGCAATTCAGGAAATTTCTCTGTACTGCGATCTTCCAAGAATTTCAGAAAACTTCCCCCAAGATCGGGGAACTTTCCAGACTTTCAGAAAACGTCCCAGATAAACAGGAAACTGGATTTTTGAGAATTCGAAAAGTTTAGGAAACATTCAAAGGATTTTTCCATAAGTTTGAAGAGCTTCCTAGAACTTCAGGAATCTTTCCAGGTGATCGAGAAACTTTCCAATCGTTTCCCAAACATCCCAAAAGTTCAGAGTATTTAAGTTTTAAGAAGAACTTAAACTTCTTACTACTCGATAATTTTTCGAACCCAACCAAAACGAGAATGAAGAAACCAACTACTTTTTAATCAATTTCATAAAAATTTCCACCTATTCACAATCTTGGAGATTACAAAAAGTTCTTGTACGGTTTAACAACATTTCAGTAATGCTAACTATTCCACAGAAATTCCACGGCTTTCAAGATTTTTTTTTCAATTTCTCGTAAGTTATTTAAATATGTGTGATATTCTGCTTTTTATCACAGAATATGTACCTGCTGGAAGTTAAAACAACTTCTGGGAAGCGATATCTGATTTTCTAAGTTCCCGTCATTTCCAGAAAGTTGTTCCTATTCCATGGATGATCACCAAACTTTTTGGAAGTTCATCCAAGTTTCCAGAAACGTTAATATTTTTTGGCAATTCAATGAACTTCTCTTAAGTTCCACCATTTCTCTTCTCGAAAGACAGCGAGCAAACTTCATGATTATCTGGAAACTTCCAATTATTTTATTCAACTGCCGAGAAGTTTAATCAACTTCTGGCATGTTCATTATAGATATTTCGACCCAATCTTCATAGATATTCCGAAGTTCATTCAATTAAATTTTTAAAGAGTGGTTCAGTAGGAAATTCAGAAGCTTATTTAACTAGAAGTTAGAAGAAAAATTAGTATCTTCCATTTAATTCCAACTACCTTTGCTTATCTTCGACAGATACGCGTATTTCGTCTACAATGTGCAGACTGCTTCAGTGTCTCGTACTAATAACTCGACTTAGTACGAGACACTGAAGAAGTCTGCACATTGTAGACGAAATACGCGTATCTGTCGAAGATAAGCAAAGGTAGTTGGAATTAAATGGAAAATACTATTTTTTTTCTAACTTCTAGTTACAGGTATTCCACTAAACAGCTCAAACCCTCTAGGATTCAGCTTATTTAAGTTCTGAAATGATGCAAAATAGATCCGGTATAAAACAAAATTTACATACACCAGCGATGCAGTGATGATTTTGCGTTTGATCTAAACAAATAAATCCAAACCACGATTTGAACCCCCGTTGAGGATGCCCTTAGAAGATCTGGCTACACGGCTGTAACAGGTGAGGCCAGAAATGAACTTATCTTTCATGTGGTGGCGAATGTGTTTGAAGTTTGGCGAATTGCGTTTGTAAGGGTGTTAACACATGGTGAAAGAAGAATTTCGGCAGCTGTACTCAATGCCGTCTGACGTTGTTTGCCGGATTCCAGAGAAAAGAATATGGTTTGGACAAATTTTGACTAGAACCAAGAAGGAGCTACCAAATTTGACAGTATTTGTTGAAAATTGGCTCATCCTGTCGCACAAAAAGGCGTATTTTAAATAAATGGAAAGTGTCTGGTGGTAAATCAAACTGGAAAAAGTTTGGGAGCTCAGAGATTTAGCTACGAGTAATTTATATTAACTTATCTCAACAGTCGGGATAATAAGGCAAAAATCCTAGAAAAATCCGGAAAAAATGCGGGAATTTTTATATTAAAATTGTGTAGCCACCCTGGATCTGTCAAACATACACACTCCGGTTACTACCATTCCTTTTTTGCTTAATATTTTAAATAAAATTGTTGTAACTCTCTGTAGTAATTTCGTACAATGCACGAATTGTTTCGTTATTTGGACAGTGCATGCGGTATTGTATACGAAGCTAGCTTCGTAAATGCTACATATCAATTTCGTTGCAGAAAACAACGAATTTATTTTCAGTGTACTCGAATTTTCTGGACATTTTATCCTGACAACAAATCATGCCTTCTCTGCGTCACTGATTACACCCCTGGATTTCAATATGTCAGCAACGTATTACTTCCCCCGAGTTCCCAAACCAGATGTAAGTTCCAGTGTAAAACTAGATTGCACTCCTCTATCGAAGAGACGGGGAACGGTTATCTCATAAGCACATGCGTCGAGATAGGTTGGGTCGCCTCTCGTTTAGGTTCAGCCCACCGATGCCACGCCAGGGCAGAAATTGGCAGGCTCAACTTTTTACCTGCCCCGCCGCCGACGACCGTCGATGGGAGAGGCCAACCGGAGTGGACCAGTTTCGCTGGTTTTTCGATTTTGGTTCGGTTTAATTAATGCATGGGTCCACCGGCACCGGGTATTGTGCAACAAACGCCAAACGGAAACAAAGAACACAAAACTCTAGGAAGGCAACTCGACAAGACAAAGCAGAAGAACTCGCAGCGATGTCGTAATTGAGGTCAATTTTCGATGTTATAATACCCACCTTATCTTGGCCCCCGGATGCCGTCATTTCCATCCTAATTGCAGGTTGCTAAAGCGGCCGGCAAGTGGACATAAATTTCATCGTCGTATTCAGGTTGGAAATGTTCAAAGTCTCTAACGCCACCGTCCGTCCCGCGGTGCTAATCCCAAACACCTCCCACATTCTTGACCGTAGCAATTTTGCCACACCAGCCGAAGGATTCAAAGGAGCAATCTGGCGTCATGTAATTAAGATTAATGCTTCCAAAGTCGCAGTGGCGTTTGGCAATTTGAATGGAAGACCGAGGCCGAGAACGAAGCTGGAGGAAGTGAGTAGTGCAGATTCTTCGTTGGGGGCCTCTCGGTCACGTTGCTACTTGCGAGTTTCTTCTGTGCATTGCGCACACTGTAATTGTGCGAAGCGGTTGTAATAAATCAAAACTCGTACCCGTTTGCGAAATAATTTTCTGTCTCTAATTTTCCATCGATTATCGAGAATTTAGAAGAAACCGGAGAAGTTCACACTTTTGGCCCTCCTACAAACGTGCTGTGGCGTTTCATTGTGAATCGAAACTTTTGCCACCTCACTTCCTACACAACTCGCAGACGAAGTTAATTACTTGCGCCACTCCGTGATTTGCTGACTGAGCCGAGCTTGACTTTTCGAATGGGGCGCTTTGGTCAGCCAACGTTGGCCAACCAACATTGCTTCCATTGTAGGTTTCAACCGCGAGCACTCATTTGCGCCGATGACGATGATTGTGCGGTGAAAATGCAGAAAAATCCATATCCGCAACCACATGGCCACCGCCGCCGCCGCTTCGGTAAGGCATCGCTCGTGGGAGTTTCAGTTGATTGCGGCAAAATTTTCCTTTTCCTCAACGGCCTTCCCGCAATTATACTACGATATGGGTACAACAAACCACGAACGCGGGCGCGGTGTCAATTTTCCGATTCATGCTTCTGGCGAATTGGTTGAAAGGTGGCGGGGTACCGAGGGAAAGGAAAGCATTAATTCCAAATTAACGCTTCCTCACCTGGCCGACTGCGCCCATCTAGGTATGCATGTATGGAAAATTTGTCCATAGGAAATCTAGCGTCCGGCTGGCGTGTAGTCCGCTGGCGCTTCCAAAGTTGATGATGGTCTGGTATCATCGCCGGAACCGGTCACGACTTCCTTTGTGAAGAGTTGCGCCGGGCAACAGATCTTCGGAAGTTGACTGGTGGGTTCAATGATCTCGGAAGGAAGAACGGTTGGCCGCAGCATTGGTCGATTAATTTTATGTTTAGAGACGACGCTGACCTCGTCGTTGGGTTAGAGTGCTATTTCACGTAATTAGAGGTCATTCCTCTGTTTGATGGATCGAAATTTGACATTTTTGCTTGATACCCAATTGTTTCAGCATAGTTGTACTATAAATATCTTGAGGTTAACTCAATATATTGATTTGCAGTTTTCGATTAAGTTATGCCCTAGGCCTATATCTCTGACTAAGTAGATATTTGCCTCAGCATTCACTGGCTAGGCGACATTTATATAAGATCAAAAAATAGTATTTTTCGATGTCGATGTACGATGAACGATGTCAGAGGTTGCAATAAATGTAGCTGGACTTTATGGATTTAAAAAAATATGATGAAGTATGTATATCTTGTCATCGAACTTGATCAAAACCATAAATCGAAGCCATCAAGTTTTCAAGGCCTTCCAAATATTCCTTGGATTATAGATCTATTCATTCTAAACACGTTGGATAGTCTGTCATCGATTAACTAAAGTTGAAGTGCTATAAATCATCTGAGAACTTCTTGGTCAATACAGGGTGGCAAAGGTTGCCTGTCAGTGTTTTTTGTCTCAGTCTTATAGAGTTTTGCTTATCGATATGTGCAAATTTTGCATTGTACATGTGTCATCTGGCTTTTGACGGATGTGATCTGTTCTGGAAGATGGTTGGTTAGTTTTGGTTACGCTATTAGCATGGACGCAAAACGAGAGCTGATAGTAAATGAATACTTTAAGAAACTTAGATCGTGCTAGATCTTGAGACGGCTTAAACACATCAGTGTGAACGAGAGATTTATCTTCCGAACCATTAAAAGATACAAGCAGACGGGTCCATACAAAATTAATCAAATACATGGACCTCATCCAACGGTTAGGACCATATTGATGGTGAAACGCGTAAGGGAGCGAATTCGCCGGCGTCCGACACCAGAGCGATGGCCAAGGATCTGACTATTTCTCATACATCGATCCAGAATATCACCATCCATGATTTGAGATTTAAAACTTATAAAAAATAGCGAATTCACGGATTAATAGAGAACCAAAAAAAGGGCTGGAGTGATTCTTAGTAAAGATCTACTAACGTGGCACGCTGTTAGTTATATTCTCTTTTCTGATGAAAAAATGTTGCTGTTGCTACACTCAAAATAAAAAAGCAAGATTGTAATGCACTTTCGCATGATTTTGTTGCATTTCTCGTAATGAATCGTAACTTGGAGAAAAAATGCAACATTAGTCGTGGGCAAAAAAGCAACACATAAATACGCTTTGAAAAATTCAATGCATGAAAAATAAAAAAAATCGAACCGAGGCCGCCTGCATCATGGCTCTAATTTGTAACCATTCAACCAGTTCAACAAGATGAAATGGTCGGAATAAAAGCCCAACAGTTGCTTCAATTGTCGAGGCACTCGACGATACAGCAATGAAGCAAATGTCGATCACACAAGCTCTTGCATGGCATCGTTTATTTCATAAAGAAGGGCAAACTTGAATAGAGGGAGATCGAAGTGTGATAACGAGTGAAGTAAAAATAGAACACTTGACAGCGGAATTCTAACAGTGGCCAATAGCGTTGCGGCATTCTGTGGTATTGTCTCACCTATATTTGTAAGTTGTTGAAGGTTGAAGGTTGAAAAAAGACCCAACGGTTCTTCGACTGTCGAAGCCCGAAGCACACAGCGATAAATTTGTTCCGAGGAATCTGTGTGCTTCCAACCGCTTGCACACAATTGCATTGGTTTCGTTTGTACCATCAAACGCTTTGTGGATCATGATGGGCAAAATTGCCTTTTCTGAATCATGCGGATTGCTCAAGATATGATTGCAAAAATGCAATTGCTTTTTTTGCCATCTTTTCAACTTTTTGATGTACATACTCACAACCAATAGACTGATAAAGCATATGCGGTTCAAAAATGTGTCGAGAGAAATGATATGGTGTGGAATTTCAGAAAACGCCAATCTTTCACTTCTGTTCATCGACTCAGGACTAAAAACCAGCACTAATTACTACATCGAACATACCTTGAAGAATCACTTGTTACTCCTTGTTGTAATTCTTTAGAAATTCTTCTTTTCAACAGTATTCTGTCCCTTCTCATCAATTTAAAGCAAAATTTTTCCCCATTTCATATCATCACGAGAATGGCCTGCCTCATTGCCACATCTCAATCTTTTGGATTTCTTTGCCTGTGGATGCATGCTCTGTAAAATTGGATGCATAAGAAATCACACACTTGAATCAATCTTTCAAGAAACTCTAGACAAATATTTGAAACAATATGCCTCAAGAAAAAGTGCCTGGCTCAATTTCTTTTAAACTCAATAACAGCGCCGATCACATCCTTGCAATCAGGTGGGAAAGGGGAAGGAATGTTAGCGTGAATATTACTGTTTGGCGACCGTGTTTATCTCTGCATCCGCTGGATGGATCAGGATTCACCTTGATAACTGATGTGACAATATATATAAAATTCATAATCGTTAGTAAACTCGCGCCGCCGAACAATGAATAGCCGAAACATCACTAAACGCGCCATACCCGACAACAAAACAGTGCGGTACAAAGCATTGACACAACCGTTCACAGTCAATGCTCAAGAACAAACCCCAGTACAGTAGTGTACTTTATTCGGTGTGTTATACCGCCCTGGGACAACGCTTTAAGTCAAATATTGGCGATCACTTCTAACAATAGTGATGCGTCATGCGAATAATATCTAAAGCATAAAAAGGGGGAGATATCACAATCGATCTTGAAATTGGTCGCTGTGATGAAGATACCTGACATTGATTAAGTAAAAGCCTCTAAAGAACAATCCCCGATATTCCATCCAAAACTAAGAATGAAGGACCTGGTAAAAATAGGAGTCCGTAAATGCATTTCGAGCTTTCTGGCAACTTTGCTTCTGTTGATGTCCAAGCTCATCGATTTAGAACCAACCGTGGGAGACTTGGTCCTATACCCAATGATTTCATTATCTCCAATCCGCTCAACCAATCGCATTGTTCTATGATATTGTGGACGGCTTATTATAATTTGAGATAACTCAATGCAGACGAGATTGACGGGCAATCGGTGGAGACCCACCTAGTGTTTCATAGCATGATGTTTACAGCCGGACCGAAATATTTGCAGAGCTACCTCCCCCACAATAATAGTTGTAATGTTACAGGAAATAAAGGGTTTGTTGTTCGTAAGCCATTCAATGCGTTTTCAAGAACATTTATTTTACTGACAGGCAACCTTTGCCACCCTGTACACGTTGAGATCGACTACCGGAACAATTGGGGTTTTTTGACGTACTTACAAACGCAAAGCCGCATTTTGGTCCGAGGACACTTGTTGAATGTTCCGTACACTTATTTTCAAGGTCATTCGAGTACCTCTTGAAGTATAAGCTTATACTTCGTACACAGAAAAACAATGAATTTTAACAGACGCGAATTCATTTTTCGCGAAAAAGACAGAAATTTAATTTCAAGCCAAAGGAAGAGTAAACTACGAAATTGTTTGCAATCTTTCCTTGCGCCATACAACAATATTTGCAATCTTTCATAAAACAGACTAGAGTCAGGCGTTATCTGAATTTAGTTTACATGATATATCCCATTAATTTCTGCTAAATTTAGCATTCCCATTATGTGCATCAGATAACGCAGAAAATTACATGTTTTTTTTTGCTTTTCTAACGTATTATCAAACGTCGAAGCCTCATTAAGGTCCATGGATAGACTTTGGGTAGTCTATGTTTGTTTTAAAGCATTCCATGTCATCCAAGAACTCCTTGGAATATAGGTCTACAGGCCTTAAGATCAGTCGACGTAATAAATGGTTTGGCTAATGCATTCACAAGCGCCAGAGCCTCATTTTTCAACACGTGTTGGGTAGTCTATCTTCATTTCCAAGAATTCTAAATCATTCTAAAGCTAGTTGGTGTAGACCTTCAGGTTCTGAGACCAAACCCCATATCAAATGTCTATTACGAAGTATTCACTAAAGCTAAAGCCTCACCTTAGTCCATGGACAGACGTTGCGTAGTCTTGCGTAGTCAAGCGTCCGATTTCATCCGAGATTTCCTTGGAGTATAGGATTATGAACTTTGCGACCGTAATAAATGATTTTTCCGTTTTCAACCAAGAACTTATTGCAGGGTGATTCCAGACCGTTGTACCGCATCGTTATTGAACAGTAGCACCTCCGTTTTGTAGTTGGCCAACGGTCAATAATCAGGAAAATTCTAACAAGTGAGGCCAGCCTAACGGTCTAACCCTGTTTATTCTATCATAACATATTTTTTCCCTTTATGTCGTTTACTTATAACGTTTTTCGCCGTTCGGATTCTGTTGTCGAGAAGTTCATAAGATCTTACCGAAAATTCTGAAACATGTTTGATCTGCTGATAAATGCTGGAGTTCTCAATCCATGAAATAAATGGGGAAGTGACATATGAGTCTAATGAATTTTGAACGTCTTGGAGGGGTGATATGGAGACAATCTCAGGGAGAAGAATTCCACGTGCACTCCATTTAGGGCCAATAGGTTTTTGATCAGGATCACGATGTTACTGGTGTCGATTCTAATGTTCGGGTGTGTGTGCGTGTGTGTATGTCAGTGACGTTACAAAGTAAGGCATATTTCTCACCAACCGCAGGGCTGATCACACGAATCAAAGGATTGAAGTTGTGGTCCCGTTGAACGCAATTGAATGTTTTTAGAATAGCTCAATAGGATAGGTTCTGGAAATAACTCAGAAAAACTTTCCGATGGATTTGTGTCATTAGGCTTCAATTGGCCCAAACTACATTAAAACTATCATACAACACCTCCAATCATACGGCAATTTTAACAAGATAACCAATAACACTGGTTGACAAAATCCGAAAAAAGTCTCGAGACCCAGAGCCCCATGCCAGTTTCCTTTAAGTTGGGTCCCAAAACCATCGAAACCAGCGTATTTTGACCTCCGGCAATTTGCATTTTTCTTTACAAATTGGCATCAAAAATTGAAATTTTGATATTTTTTGAGAACCACTCAAATAACTGCCTCAGATTAAATGTAAATGCTAGATTTTTTATTCCTTAACCTTCAACGAGCAACTTTGCCCAAGGAAGCGTTTCAATCCGAACTTGAAATTTAAGGTTTAAACCGTTTAAAGGTAGCATATTTTGTAAAAAAAAACAGCAAAGTACAATCAACCCCCCAACTACGCGGATCACATCGAGGAGGGTATCTAGTGATATATGGGGGTCTACCTTCTTGGTTTCATGATAGAATATCTCGTGATTCGTCGCATATAGAAAGTTACTTTCTTCAGCATAGTTGTTCAACAGATCAAGGCCTTTAGGATGGTAAATCGAGGCTTTCTTGACTTATCGAGGCTCTCTTGACTTATAAGAAGTTGGCATCTTGGGCAAATATGGTTGGGTGGCTTAAGCCTTTCGGATAGTATTAACATTGGTTCAGAATTCGTTCGCTACGTGGTGCTAGAGTACATGTGATTTTTTTGTTTTACCTGTATCCTGAGATCCAGATCATATATGAATTTACTGTTTTTGGGAAAGTTATTACGGAAATCATGACTGTCCAGGCTGTAGACTTAAAAGTTCAGAATTGCCTCACTATGCTGCGCTAATGGGCATTGAAAATTACTGAATAACGTGGATCTCGAGATCCTTTAACTTGGATTATACGTTACCACCCTAGGTAAACGAAATGTCTACGTAGTTTATGAATAGCCCCAAAGGAAATTTAGAACGAGTACAAAAATTGGGCTTTAGAGATCTGGACAGCAGGAATTACCCCGCAATTTTGAAGATATACAGTACTGAACAAAAGAATGTATGCACTGGCCGCCATGCAAAGTGATCATATTTGACACGCTCTATGGCAGCTTTCAGAGGATGGAATGAGTTGAAATTTTGATAGTGCTCGTCGATCCAGGTAACGGCCCTGATGGGTCGAGATCACGTTGACCATTCCGTTGCCTAGGTTGGAAGGTGTTCCGATAGTCAGTGGTGGGGTAATCATTTCCTACTATGCTCATCTGAGTCCGGTGGCGTTCCTGTTGTCTTTGGTGACCAGGTCATATCACCCGGTAAGCCACCAAACGCAAGTGGTGAAGATCGTTGAGGCAACAGCAGTGGAATTGAAGGTAGATTCGCGAACGGCTGAAGTGACGGACAAGCAGCAGGGGCTTGAGAAGGAGATGGAAACAATGGCGATGGTTTGAAATAGACACCTGTTGTCCATTAAGTTTAAAATGATATATCTCCGGCGTGTATACGCCAATTTAGCTGAAACATTGAAGATTCAACCGGTTGTTATTAAGGATTTATTGGCTAAAAGTCCAACAAAAATTATAAATTTGACGAAAAGTTACGAAAAGAAGGAAATTTACATACTTAACTCATGATCAAATTGCTACTTCTAAGAGATCACGAAACCAAATTGGAAGTAACATTCTCTATACACTATTTTAAAAATGAGAACTGTTGAAATGTTGCACTATTTCTGTAAGTATTCCCTGAAGTTCTCTGCAGAACTTCCCGGAATTCTCTGCAGAGCTTCGCTGAAGTTCTCTGCAAAACTTCCATGACGTTCTCTGCCGAATTTCTCTGAAGTTTTCTATAGAATTTTCCTGAAGTTCTCTGCAGAACTTCCCTGAAGTCCTCTGCGAATTTCCTTAAAGTTCTCTGCAAAGCATACTTTAAGTTCTCTGCAGAATTTCCCAGAAGTTCTCCGCAGAACCTCCTTGAAGTTGTCTGCAGAATTTTCCTGAAGTTCCCTGTAGCACCTCCATGAAGTTCTCTAAGGTTCTGTCTAATGCTACCCATTTTGAACATATTTATTGTGTAAATTGTAAAAACTAGGAAAATTTAAATTAGCGCATCACTTGATCTTCTATTTAAAAAAACTAAAAAACTTTTTCAAACTAGCACTAGTAAACGCGAGCAAATAACTTTGAATTCCACTAGAAAAAGCGTATCCTTTGACTGATTCATTAGTGTCGAGTGCTCTACTACATTTTTTCTTCTCAAAATCATTTTTCTAAAAACATTTAAGATAGTACCCAGGTAACCAATAAGCAGTTTTGAAGGGTCTTTATGGCAGCCTATCAATCAGTTAAGTTTCCTAAACTGCAACATAAATGCCGGGATTGGCCCAATAAACGGCTGCTTTACTACAATGCTGTAATAATGCTTCATTAATGCTATTTTGCATTCGAAATGCTTATTACAGGCTACAAGCAGCATTTAAAAAACAGATAGCATTTCAGAAGCTGATATAATGCTAATATAATGCTTGCTGCTATAATACTTATATAATGGTAGGCACCCAGGTAACCGATAAGCAGTTCCAAAGTTCTTGTTAAGTCGCCATAAATGCAACATAAATGCCGCTTTTGGTCCAATATACGGCTGCTTTACTGCAATGCCATAATAAAGCTTCATTAATGCTGTTTTGCATTCGTAATGCTTATTACAGACTACAAGCATTTAAATAGCATTTTAAATCCAACTTCACAACAGATAGCATTCCAGATGCTGATATAATGCTAATATAAAGCTTGTTCCATCTGAAATGCAGATTTAGGGTTGATTCATTGCATATGGTAATGCGTATTGGTTGCCTGGGTAGATTTGAATCGAGACGAAAATAGTCATTGCATTTGATCCCAGTCCATAAATTTTACCGGTAATTATTTTTCTGTTTACACCTGGTTCACTTTCCGTTTTTTACACCATTTTCATGGATTTGAACTTATGTCAATGTCAAATACATCATAAAAGCGTATTTTGTGCTCATTAACTTTTTTCTTAATAAAGGCTATTGCTTATCATTACTGGAATGTGTGAGAATATTCATTTTTTTCTTTTTAAAACTAGGTTTGGAGATAGTTTTTCTAAAAAAATATTTCTTCATAATACGAGAAGCTGTATCAGAATCTGTGGTAGGCCTTTTAACTTATTACTGAATGTATTTAGTATTTCCGGATTAGTTAGGCTAATAGTACTAATAGTCGAGTTATTAGTACGAGACACTGAAGAAGTCTGCACATTGTAGACGAAATACGCGTATCTGTCGAAGATAAGCAAAGGTAGTTGGAATTAAATGGAAGATACTAATTCTTCTTCTAATATCTAGTTATTTCCGGATTGTAAATGGGCATTTTACCAAATCTGAGCTGATCTGATTCAAGCATGCTGATTCGCTGTGTGCCATTTGGCTAATGTTTGATTTTACAGTTAAATATTAGTCATTACTTTATCATTACTCACGATATCCTTATGTTTTATACTACTTACTTCATAAATGAATTAAACATTACTTATTGTTTTTTATGTCCATTTGACTTCAACTCCCTTCCAATTAAATCTTCCTTGTTTTCCTTGCTCCGGAGCAATCACTATTAGGCCAGCAAAAATAAAAGCGGATTGCCGTTATAAAATTATCAAGCAGTAAAAAGTGACCATAAATGTTAGTTTTGTAGAATTTCAATAGATATAACAAACTTTTTAAAGATATCTTAAATCAAGATTTGGGTGAACACTTTAACACTTTCCAACATTTCTTGCATTTCAGGATCAATCGAATGAAGATCATCTACAATAGATACGAATGCCTGTAGTATTTTTCATTTACATAAATATACACACTATTATATAAATAATTCATGGCTATGAGAGGGACCACCAGGGCACCCAATTCAAGCACTCTGGATGGGGAGAGTGCGAATGCCAATTCCCCATTGCCAACAGTTTGTGAATAGAGGACGGGCTCTTCTTCCCACCCATTGGGGTATCCCTATGTTAGATAGTTTGCTCTTGTGACCAATTGTTCAATCTTGTTGTTGGAAGGAGATTTTTTATGTCCCTGTGGATCCGTATAAGTGATGTTGCCTATCGATCCATTCAACCCCTTTTTGGCCCTTCATACAATGGCATAATTAGGATAATCAGTGATTATTAAAGCTTGAACAAGTCTAACAGAGGAGAGCCCATTTATGTCAGACTTAGTGTCCGTGCTACAATGGGTGGCAGATCATCAAATTTATATCTACATATAATGAACCACAATGATATAAAGAACCTAATTGGTTACTTATCAAAAGTATATACTCCAATCCTTTTCTACCGATCAATTGATTTGTCATAGAATTTCTTAACCCCTCTACGAGTCCAGTGTCAACTAGAAACTATCCGGAACAAAACAACCCGAAGGTAAACACGCCTAAACCCAGGATTAGCATTCCTCACGAGCATTAAATTCTTGTTTTTCTTGTCGAATCGAAACACAGGAAAGTAACAACAACCACCGCGACCACTACCTTGACACTCCGACCCGGGTATTTACTGTTGTTTCTAGCCTGGATTATAGCGGGCCTTACTCACTTGCCTCCGCACATGACGACGACGACGGACCTGCGGATCTTCGACCTGGCTTTACACCGTCAGCAATAACACTTGCTCCCTCTGGTTTCCCTGTTTGCTTCCTGCTTTTGTCGTTGCTATTTGTTGTTGGATCTGGTCAGGAAACTACATACATTATACTACTTTCTGGCACACGACCCGGATCCCTCGACCTAGCAACCCTCCGCTCTAGACTGGCTACTTATTGTTGTTGCTGCTGCTGCTGCTGCTGTTGGTATTTTACGCGCGCAGTTAAATTAGATTTACAAATTACCCTTTTTTCATGCGGGGTTGGCGGTCGATACTGAGTGGAGTGTACCCAGCTACTGTCGGATGAGAGCCAAAAGAAGGTTAAGTGCTTCTAATTTCGGCTTTCGACGAATCTTTGCGGGTCTTGCAACAAGTTGAGCACCCTCTGTGACCCGGTTAAGGTACAAACTTTAAGCACAAAATTCCGGAAAGGTTTGCCTTTTTAGTTGTTTGATGATGCTGTTTGCAAAGGGCCTTCTTTAGGACAAGGAAATGGCTGAAACCCACCATGGCGAAAGCGTTGCTTTGTTCCACAATCGATGATGGATTTGTGCGCTCATGGATGGATTTCAGCGAAAGTGGGACCCGGGTCCGGGTCTCGTTTTGAATTCGACCTGAGGCTTAAGGCTGCTCGGGCCTGGGATCTGGAGCATGATCGATGCCGATTCGAAACGGTGACACAGCCAACAACGAGATGCTGGCGGTGAATCGGTGCAAGATGGGAAATGGGTTGCTCGGAGATTTGCGGAAGTTGTTATAAAGGATTTGTGCACGGTTTGCAACATTGTTGCACTCGTTGGGGTCTCGTGGAGTCCGTTCGTCGCGGTAGGCAATTGTTGCTTAAATCTGCTAGAAAAGGTAAAAAGCAGTTAGCTATAATAAGCCGTTTAGAAATAGCGATGTGATATACCCCACTAAATTTATTGTATTTCTGTTGGCACGTACCTGAGGTAGAAAATAAAATCTCTTGAAAATTGGGTAGTGCGGAGTGATGACGTAGGACTACGCAACTAAAGCCATTCAGATTGCGCAGTGCAATTTTCTTTGAATTATACCAGCAACTTGGCGTGTTCTGATTGAATTTGTGCTCAATAACATGGAAAAGATTGCAAAAAGTAAAATAATATTTTAATATGTGCTAGGTCGTCCAAACTGTCCTGGAGTTCAGAACTTAAGATTTACAGTTGTAACAGTAGCTTTATCCGTTTACAATGTTATTTTATATAATCAAGCATATTCAATGAATGCCATGGAAGACCAACAGACATTATAAGATAATATTGGGATATTCATGCCAAACAAAATAACTTAATTTTGTATAGCCCATAAGGCTACTGTTGTAATTATAGACCTTATGTTTTGAATGACAAGATTATCCTATGATGCATGTGGACGCTTCAGAATATGAATTGATATGTTTGAATAGTTATCGTAGTTTTGTATAGTACAAGAGGCTACGGTTACTACTGTACTGTACTGTACTGTACTGAACTCAAGTCAGTTTTTATGAACTTGAGCATCCCAAGATAATCTGATATGACTGGTGACCTTACAGAAGATTCAATGAATGTGTTTGAATGCATGTCGCCACCTTTCATAGGTTATAAAGGTACTGTTACTGTTTTAAACTAAAGAGCAGTTTTGGTGGCCTAGATCATCCCAATATATCTGATTATATCTGTTTACCACTCAGAAGACTCATTTAAATTGGTAAAATACATAGTGTTACTTTGCTTTATCCAGAAAGCTACAGTTACAGCTGCAGATTTTCAGTCTTAAATTTTAGGATAGTTAGGATACCTTAAAATATTATGTTGATGTTGTTTTGAGAATAAAATAATTTCTCATCACCATGAGGCTCTAGGAGTAGACAGCAATTTTTTGCTAGAACAAAGTTGTTAAGAGAAAGTATTGATAGTTCCGTTAGCTCACGGCAGGCGGTGAAAATTGAATAGAAGTTGTTTGAAATTGAGCGGAGGGCATTGTGAGGTAGTATTTCGAAACAGGCACACAAACTTTTACCAAGCATCCCCATGCGGGGTAGGTCAAGGCTTGATCGAATGCACCAGTCAAGGTTTCAATACACAGCGTAGCTTTTCAAAGCCCAGAGAGCTTTTGTTCCAACTACAGGTTCTATGTTCTGATGTCAAGGATAGATCTGCCATGTCATATTGCTTCATTATATATGATGACCTTTAAGAATATTAATTGAATATGTTAAAATATTTATTGTAACTTTGTATTGGCTGAAAATTACTGTTGCACCTGTAAATCGTTTTGAACGCCAGGAGAGTTTCGATGACCTAGAGGATAAAATATTGATGGTTGACCTTTCAAAAGATTCATTGAATATGTTTGAATACATATAGTAACCTTGTATAGCTCAAAAAGCTACTTATACAACATAAGATTTTATGTTTTGAACTTAAAGACGGTTTGGATGACCTTGAATATCCCAAGGTTTTCGCATTATTACCTTCTAGACAACTCAATGATTAATGTTAAATACATATTGTTCCGTCACATACTTCAAAAACCTATTGTTACAACAGTAGATCTTATGTTCTGCACTCAAGGACAGTTTGAATGATCCCGATTATCCCAGTTTGTCTCGTAGTGTTTGTTTACGTTCTAAAATATGCACTGAATATGGTTGAATACGTAGCGTTACTTTGTATAGTCCAAAAACCTATAGTTACTACTATAGATCTTAAGTTCTGAACTCAAGGATAGTTTTGACGACCTAGATACAAAAAAATATACTTGTTTAGGCAAGGCTAGGCTGGTTTCTTTAAGAAGATGACAATAATTTTTTTGTCCTATGTTCAATGTTGTTTATAAAATCATGAAGTTTAATATGTCGTATGTCAGGTTCCAATATCACTCAAAAAATTTCCAGTCTTCTGGGACAGCAATTATTTTTTATAAATATCTCGAGATATCCAGTGCAATTAAAAAATCATGAAGTTTTATGTGTCACGTGCCTGGATTTATGCTCGATCTGTAAGTGGATTCCTGATTCAAGGATTACTCAGTACTTCCCGGAAAATATCCTAATCTCGAATGGCTAGCATGTAGCCCAGATTTCAATCCAATCGAGAATGTTCGGAGCCCACTTTCCCGGAGAGTTTTCAAACATGGGCGTATGTTTGACACCCTTATTCAACTCCGAGCTGCTATTGTCAAAGAATGGAGCAAGTTGGGCAATGATGTTCTAAAATCGTACATCCCTTCAATGCCGAGACGACTGATGAAGGTCATTTAAAACAAGGTAGGAGCAACGCATTATTAATTACTCTTAATTTCATGCAATAATTTTTTTTAATTTAAACTTTTTCCTTAGGGAAGGTCCATTAATTATGTCACGGCGTAAGGGGGGAGGGAAGGTTTGGGAAAACGTGACAATCCATAAAAAAAAATTTGATGGTTTAGACAAAAAACGTTACAAGGGGGGGGGGGGGGGGGGGTTAAACAAGTCACTTATTGCGTGTGACATAATTTATGGACATTCCCTTATACTTATTTCCTGTGGAAGAGTTTTAATTTATTTTCAAAAAAAGGAGTGTTTTATGTAAATTCTAGAATATTGACCAAAAACTTAGGAAACAGAAACTATAAACGCAACGGAAGCCTTTTGAGTCTTGTCCTTATGTTTATGTTTATTTCACTCAGTGTATATTTTCTTCTGGCCGGTGGACCGACCACCAGGTGGCAGGGTAATCGATCGCATTAAAATCGGAACATTTAGTCGTTTTGTTTTTACACGCTTTGGTTGTTTTAACAACGGTTTTTGACCATGGCGTATTGCGATCTTCGATTTGCGATTTTAAACATAAAACCTGTCCACATTAAACTTCAGACACTTTTCTTTCAGTGTAGATGTTAAATTATTTCACGGATCGCATGGCAGCTGAAACTCTTCACTTCATTTCGTGGGACAACATGTTTACATTCTTGTTACATGCAGTAAAATGGCGTCGAATCAAGTGAAAGTGCGCAAACGCATTTTGTACGAAGCTGAAGATCCGAATTTATCGATAAACGATCTTGTCAAGAAACTTAAACTACCGAAAACTACCGTGTTTTGTGTTTGCAAATTATTTGACCAGCGCTTGACTGTAGATCGGAAGGTTGAAAGTGGAACAAGTTGAAAAGTATGCTCCCGACAAATGGACAAGAAGGTGGTAGCTATTGACAAAAATCCCAATCTTTCTGTACGCAATGTGGCTCGCAAAGTTGAGAAGTCAAAAATATACGTGCAAAAAGTGAATTAAAGGCAAGGTATGAAGGCGTACAAAGTGAAAAACGTGCCCAACTGTGATCACAAGCAAAATTTCGCTACAAAAAGTCGTGCTGAGGAGCTTTACACCATCTTCTTGAAAACATTTTCTTGTATCATAATGGACGACGAAACATACTTACTCGTAGACCTCAAACAGCTTCCGGTTCTGGCTTTTTATACCGCAACGCAAAGGAACGCCGTTACCGAGCATTTCCGGACAAAGGAGTATCCAAATTCCCGAAGAAGTGTTTGATTTGGTATGCGAAAATCTAAAAGTTTCGCAACCGGCACTATCAATAAGGATGTGTACGAAAAAGAATGTCTGCAAAAGCGGTTGCTACCGTATATCAGAATCCACGGCTCTCCTGCTCTATTTGGGCTGATTTGGCCTCTTAACACTATGCAAAGCCGTCCTGGAATGGTATAAGGTACAAGAGAACAAATACGTGCCAAGAACAGCCAATCCACCAAACTGTCCAGAACTTCGCCCAATAGAGAAGTATTGGGCTCTAGCTAAGCGGAAACTCTTCGAAACTAAGAAGAATGCAAATGGTACCGATGATTTCAAGAGAAGATGGAGAATCGTCACGGCGCACAGTGGGACGAAATAAAAAAAAAGTGGGACATGGGTATGTGCGGTGAAATTATTATGTGTGGCCCATTGATGTCTTCTACAATGTTTCTACGTTTCTTGACTTTTTTTTTATTTTGGTGTTAACAAATTTGATTTTAGGGGAGTATACACCTGGATAAAAATATGAACTTTTTTATTTCTGGTTCAAATCGATAACGATGAATTAAAACATTGTAAATTGTGTCATAACCTGAAACTTTGTACAAAACAAAAACTTTCTATCTCTTAACTGGACGAAGTTATTTCTTAAATGTTCTACAAAGTTTTATGTATTTTAAAAATACACTTTCTTGTAGAAGGCAACTAATCATTATCTCTTAATTTAAAGGATTTACGTCGGTTTTAATGCATTTTTGAGCTATCTTCGAGGATGTGTAAATTACAAGTTAGCAGGTATTAGCAGCTAAACTTAACGTTAATTTATTCAACAACTGATACCTTCAAAATGATTTACAAATTATAAGGGGGTCCAAGAGGGCACCTAACCATTTTTCAAAAATGTAACTTTGGTTCTTTTCATATTATGTTGCATAAAAAGTGATTTTTCATCTTTTTGAATAAATATTTAAAAGGAAAAAAAGGCCAATTTATTAGATAATAAAGCTCATCAGAAAAAAATGTTATATTTTAATCCAGGTGTATACACCCTTTAAATAAAATTTGAAACACAAAAATAAAGTAGTCAAGAAACGTAGAAACATTGTTGAAGACATCAACACACCTAATAGTTTCGCGGCAAATACCCATGTCCAACTTTTTTTATTTCGTCCCACTGAGCGGCGGGCGTATCTTAGGATACCGTACGGAACCTAATAGGGGGTGTACCACAGAAAGATCTTGAATTTCACAGAAAGAAGGATTAACATCTTAATCAACTATTTCTAATGTAGATATAACTCTATTATTGTGAAGTAAACAATCGGTTTTGTTGAATTATGTGTGTTTTTTCATTGCTATTGTTTTGGTGTTCGAAATTTAACGTGGACAAGCTTTAAGCTATGATCAACATTCTACTCAACTCCTTACCGTAAGTTGTCAGACTGGTATGTGCTCACCATTAGTTCAAAATCCATCTTTCAATGGAAATCTTATGAAGCTGTGATTTTAGTTTGGAAGTGCTCATTTTTTGTCTATGAATTTTCGTTGATCCTCAGAAGATGTGATCATTCTCTTAACAGTAGATGTAGTCTTCACCATCTACGATATTGTGCAACAGTAAATAACATGCTATGCATTTTCGAAGATCCAGAGTCGTATCGTCATGAAATTATTCCGAAAATTCATCAAACGTCCCGTAGATTTCTTTCACCAGAGTCGTCCAACTAAAACGGTTTCGAAAATTCCCGCTCCTCGTAATAATTGTCACTATTTGGAAATCCACGTCAAACAAAACGCGACTCAATCAAATTCGCAACAGTAAATAGGTTCCTACCGGGCGTGCGCCTAGAAGCGACTCGCCAAGAGCACGAGTCGACCTGATTTCCTCATTTTAAACCTTTTCCTTTGTTCCTTCTGTTCAATTTCACCTTGATTTCGATTCGATCAGCTGGCACTATTTTTCGTTTTAACGACCCGTTCACAGACTGACTTTCCAATCAAAAAACGGTGACGCACGACCGAGGCGCATCAAGTTAGCTTGGCGAATCCATCTGCCAGTGAAAACCGAATTGGCTTTGTCTACCGGTATTTTGAAGTGGCTGCTATTGTAGCTTCTGTTGCTGCTACTGCTAGCGCTGATATTCCACAATTCAAGTCTCTCAATGTCAACAAGCGATCGAATGCGATCATACGAAAGCGGTTCCACTTAGATCCGAACGCCGCTGGCGTCGCCACTGACAATGTCGATAGTGCAGCGGCAGCATGTAACCACATTGGTCACGTGATCTTTGCGATTTGGTACACACACACACACACACACCGTTTAGTGAAGGTGACCAATTAACCTAGATTTGTTTTTCGTTTGGAAATTTGGATCATTGTTTCGCTGGAGGAAGTACCTATTATTCAAGAATGCATGATAGCGGTTGATCGCGCAACGCGACGACGAGGAACGACACAAAAGGAACAATGGCGTGCAAGTTATGGATTCTCATGTTCTGTTTCCCACACCACCGTGAAGAATTGGAACAAAGCGGGTGGCATCAACTTTCCATGATGGAGGGGGGGGGGGCAGTCGTTTGATCGCGTTTGAACTCCAGCCGATCATCATGATCATGATGATCCCACAAAGCTTTGGATCGGAATAAGCGAGACTCACGTTTTGCCATCATAGGACGGTTGCAAATTGATGGAGTCGCGTAACGCGCTCATTATTCCGCTGTAGTGGAAAATGCGATTCCGATAGGGGCTTTCCTCGTCACCGGTCGTGATTTGCCATCCGTCCAGATTGACATGATTTCGCGGATTTCGATTTTATTCGTGACCCTTTCTCGATTTTACACTCGTCTATCGTATCGCGTGCGATGCTAGGATTACGTAAGAGACCGCAGCAGTAAACCTCGGTAGCCGCCGTCGGATAAATGGTGGAAAATGATTATGAAAATGGATCCATGTAGCAATCCATTCATCATTAGCAATGTACTCATGTACGAGCGAGAGGGCCATATGAGTGGCTTCAGATTTCTTTCTTCTCAGCTCAGAAAATGGGCTATTGTTTGGGGTCGGTCGACTTCGGTTTGATGCAATGTTGTACTAGCGCAATGCTGCACAAATAGACATGAGAGTATGCGAATTTCGTACTACCCTTTGTATGGAAAGTGAAAGTCACCGTTCAAGCAATTCTTCGGGTTGAGATCTAGCTACTAGTATGTGATCGGAGGAGTTTTTCGAATTGCAATAATTTTCTCTTTATGATCGGTAATGAGCTTAGCCCTATGCATTTTCTGCTTTGCGGAGTTATAAGTTGGGCGCTGTTGGACATGGTTGGAGTAGAGAGTTTATCGCTATTGATCTGAGAACATGGGAACCCAATAGTGTATGCCATTTTTTTGTTTACAAAAACCATTATAACCATTTCAGTACACCAAAAGTTGTAACTTCTATTGTTCTAGAATCAATGGGAAGATAACTTTGCTGAAAAATTTGAAATAAAAAAGTTACAGCAAAATAAGTGATTTTTATAGGGACACCCTAAGCTACGTAGGAAAAAATTCCCTATTTCGGTTATATCAAAAGGTACAGAAAAAATTATACCACCAAAGTTGCTTGCAATTATTCATTCTACAACTTTTCCGAATAATGTATGCGTTTTTTTCTGCGAACAAAAAAGTTTGATTTTCTACTTCTCTGAATATAAGGACCACCCTAGTTTTTATTCACACTAAAAGAAGCGCCTTGTTATTAAAAACAACTGTATTTTTTCAACTAAATTCGCATTCTGGACCACTGTACACTGTACAGAATTTTGAAGAATTTCAGAATCTTTCGTTAGCTTCATAGATCTTTTACAAAGTTTAAGGACTTTGAATAAATTTAGGGTGTTTTTGAATTATTTGAACTTGAATAGCCTATTAAAAAAAGTCGTAACACAAGAACGAAGTTTGAAAAAAGTCTCTTGGAATATTATAACGTTTTTCATAACTCTGTAGAGATTTAGGAAATTTCTAAAACTTAGCTGAATTAACATGAATTCTTTACATATCCTCAGAATTCAATTTCAGAGGGTCTTGCTCAAATGAAATCTTTGAACTTTCGAAAGAAGGCTTAAACTGTGGTACAAGTTCTGATACATTTTAGAAGCCCAGCATACTTTGATGAACTTTGAGGACTTTGCAAATGTGCAGAAAATTTTGAAGACGTTGTAGCTGAAGTAAAGTTTGTGTAATTTATTGACCAGCATTGGAGGCATTGAACAAATTTTAAACGAATTATTCTTGCTACATTCCAAACTTTTTTCTTCAAATTCAGAATATCTTGTCATTAGTTTCCTATTTCTAGGCTCAATTGATACCAAACGCTGTTTAACTTTTTAAGCCCGTGTATTACGCAACTTTATATTACGGCCTAAAGTTGCAAGTGTCAAATTAGCTATCATTTTTTTAGTGTGTCTAGACCGTAGAGAGCTATAGCGTTCAATAAATTGTGCAACCCATAAAACCCTTTGACAAGAACTCGGCCTCCCGAGGCTCCAACTTGCCGAATTTTGCGTCGAGACTTGGGTTTGCACCCATACAAGATCCAACTGACCCAAGAGCTCAAGCTTAACGATCATAGACATCTCGGCTTGTTCGCTGATTGGGTTTTGGAGTAGTTGGAAACAGACCCCGATTTTGTCCGAAAAACCTTCCTCAGCGACGAGGCCTATTTCTGGATGAACTCAAGCAGATAAACAAGCAGATGAATAAGCAGAATTGTCGAATTCGTGACAAGATTAATCCACACGAGGTCCACCAAGTGGCAATGCATCCTCAGAAAGTCACTATTTGCGTGAACGAAGTTTCGTAACAATCTGAGACCCTTCGGTCCAAACTGTACGATTATTAAATAAATCCCCAATAGTCATTTTGCATTGCCGCCACGAATTATGAAGGCATAGAAATAACAATGATTTCACCAACCAAACTCTAATAACTATATGCTGTAGTACCATAAAAATGTGAAAACTCGGTAGTTTCTTAGAAGGCAACATCAAGGATTCAATGTTGACCATTTTTGGATTTTCATCTTGAGGAATTCATTGTACTCCATGGAACGACAAATAATTTTGTTCTAGTTCAATCCATGCAGTTGGACTCATTGTAAAATTTAAAAAAAAAAGATCTCTCAGTGTTGCGTAGTATTTGGTGAGTTCGTTCCTTATTTTAATTTATTTTTTTCGTCATGGACCAAATCCAATATTGATTGATGAACCAATCACAGGTTGAAAATTTATAGACACAGAAACCTAACCTAACCTAAATCCATGTAAAAAAATTCGAAGGGGTGAGTTATGTCAGTGACTGCTTGTTGATGCGAACAAATTGATGTCATCGAATTAATAAATTTCTACTATATTTTATGTGGCTTCTAAATAAAGATAAATAATTATACCATATCGTATTCAGTCTAAATAACCATGAAACCCTATGCTATGTGTGAGGCTTTACCATTGGTTCTCCACGAAAATGTATAGAAACTGCAGTTGGGGTCAAATTAACTGTTTTAATATTTAATATTTATTAAATGCCCAACGTGCTTTTAAAGACTATATTCGATAAAATTTGGACACACAAAATAGGTCACCAAAAATTTTCCTTGAGCCCGATTTTTCAAACTTTCTGGAAATAAAGTACTACTAAATGGTTAAGTTTTGACATCACTGGTTTATTGAACCTCTTGCCCAAATGCCCGCACCTTTGCCTTGACCCCTTTCATCAAATTATGGGCAATGATAGGACCGACTTGCTTACTTACTTTTAACCACACTTTCTGTAGTTCAAGTTCATTTTCTATCAGTTTTGGAGTTTTAACGAGCTTTGCCTTCATGATTGCCCAAAATTTTTCAATTGGGCGAAGTTCCGGAGTGTTTGGAGGGTTGACGTCTTTTGGTACAAAAACAACATTATTATCTTTGTATCAGTCTAAGACGGGCCGGGCATAGTGACAAGATGACAAATCCGGCCAAAACAGTGTCGGGCCATCGTGAGATCTCAAGAAGGGTAGAAGTCGTTTTTGGAGGCATTCGTCCTTGTAGATTTGTCCGTTGACGGTCCCAGAGGTGATGAAGGGCTGACTCATTTTGCCACATCCGCAGATCGCTTGCCAGACAAGGAATTTTTTGGCGAATTTCGACAGTTTCGAGGTGGTGACGTAGTGTTCCTGTCCTGGCAGTTGTTTGGTGTCGGCTTTAATGTAGGTCATCGTCCATCACAATGCAGAACGGTTTTGTGAGCCACTCCCTGTACAGTTTTCTTGCACGAGTTTTGGCCACCGAGTTCTGTTTATCGCTCCGGTTCGGTGCCTTCTGGACCTTGTACACATGTAATCCAGAACGTTTCATTGTTTTCTGCACAAAACAAACTGAAACTTTCGCCTTTTTCGCAACATCCCTGATCGAAATGTTGGGATAACGCTTAAATTGGTTCAATACCATCCTGGCCTTCTCCGGATTTGATGTGCAACGTTTTTTGCCACTACAATTTTTCCGTTTGGTTGTCTTACGGTCCTTGAACGTTTTGATCACATGAGATACGGTTGAATGTGCGATTCCGAGCTGTTTTCCGATCCATCGATGAGAAGCGTTTGGGTTTTCGAAGTGAGTGCCCAAAATTTGTTGGCGCACTATTTCTTCATTCGAAGTCATCACTGAAATCACTCGACCGATTTTCACGACACAACACAACGACACAACACAATGAATTACATTCAGTTAAAATTTCAATAATTTTTACCCACACGCTAAAAAGTTACGAACAATTGCGTGTGTCCAAATCTCATCGAATACAGTCTTTAAGTGTTAAATGGATCCTGTGTTTACATATACATTTAACATAGATTGAGTTACAACGAACAACTTAACCTATCACCCAGTGGACCAGCATGGACATTTTATTTTTGCGTGAAGTTCCAATTGACTGGAGCGGGAATCGAACCCTCACTTCATGGCAATCGCTTGAACGACGGATAACGTCGCTAACCACTCGACCACAAAGATGACGTGGGCGATTGATTTTGCCATTTTCTCCGCATTTTTTAAGGGACGCCATGTTGAACCGGTGCCCTAATGATGCCATGTTGAACCGGTGGTAATGAAAATTTCGAACAACTCAAGAAAAATTTCAATCAAATATACTCTTCAGTCGGTAAATTGATTTGATCGTCCTGAAAAGGACGGATTTTAGTTGTTTACGGAGGGAACATGGTTCACGATTGATATTTTCTTCTCAATCTTCTTGGGCTGCATGACGTTTGTCAGGACACTTCCACTATGTGGAAGTCACATCGGAGAAAAGTTTGTTCAGCTCCACGTCGTTACGGATGGTTAGCTGCAGGTGACGTGAATGATTCTGCTCTTCGTATTTTCACGGTCGGCGTTCCTACCGACGTGCTCAGCATAGTTGCCCTTCCGATGCAGACGGTGAATATAACCGACTGGAAACTGAAATCCGACGCGGTCCGAGCGGTACTTGGCCTTTCCATTAGCTATTCCTTTACGAGTTATAAACTGATGGTTGGTCGGACGTCCCCACATGTTTTATAATCGCTGGCACGGTAAGTGTGGCAGTATGAACCAATCAGAGAGTGACCCAAATATAATGTCATTTTCGACCAATAGCTTTGTGTGTTCAGAAATTTGTCTTTTAAGTACTTTTTAATTTGTTTAAACAAATATATTGAATTAAGTTAGCATCAGCAATTCAACTTTGATGTTCTACCTTTCGAATGAAATACGTATCGTAAAATTTCTGTGGGCCAGAGAGGAGATATTATCGTTCAAAATCTCCACACCTGCGTAACGTTTTCAATTTCAGAAATTTTAGAACGGCACCCCTATACAGGAATAGAAAAGAAAGACGTAAGTCCTACGTCAAAAACCTCTTTGAAAATAGTTTTTCTATCTAAAACGGCAAACCTAAAAAATCCCATTTTTTTTAATTCAGAAAATTCAGGACTTTCAGTTATCAATCAGAAATTGTGGGTCACTGAACAATTTTGGCGAATACATAAACCTTCTAAATTGACGGGATCCTAAGATAGCCCGGCTAATCATTTAAACACTTGCTCCACCCAATAAGAAAATTCCAAACTGGATTGAAATGTATTGACCTACCGGTCAACTTTGTTGAATACTGAAACCATGTATATGACCAGAATACCAACGTACATCATAATCAGCAAAATACATAAATACAAGCACACTAGCGCCACGCAGCGAAATGAATCTTTTGATGAACAACATTTTTGTTGACAAAATTATTCCAAATGGACAGAATACCAAGGTCAAAATCAAAAGGTTTTAACCTACTGAACAGCCTAGCTGAAGATTAAAGTTTTGCATTTGAGACGGATTCAGCATGAAAATGTACTAGCACATTAGCGCCGCGTGGCTGAAAGATTCGGAACTGATCTTGTTCCACTGATAAACTGAGACGTAGACAACATCTCTCCAAATAGTCAGGATCCCCAGTTAAGGCTCCTGCAGGAAATATATTGGCACACTAGCGCCGCGCAGCGAGAAAATTTTGAATTGCTAATAACCATAGCAGGTAAAGGAATGCGTGCTTTGTTCGAGTACTGCCATATCCACCCCTGCACTGAATTTTCAATACTCTATTTAATTCTCACAACCTCCCGTATACTGACGGAGCTATCAACACTTTGTCTATATATCTTTCATTTCTAGCAAACATTTCTGCACTGATATAGTCTTTCTTTGTATTCTCCCATACGCAGGGTAACGATCTGTGATGATGTTGTTTTGAGAAGGAAATAATTTCTCATCACCATGAGGCTCTAGGAGTAGACAGCAATTTTTTGCTAGAACAAAGTTGTTAAGAGAAAGTATTGATAGTTCCGTTAGCGCACGGCAGGCGGTAAAAATGGAATAGAAGTAGTTTTGATGAGGTGATGAGAAATTATTTCCTTCTCGAAACAACATAATCAAACATTACTGTCCACTCTTGGCGCCTCATGGTGATGAGCGAACATCTCCTTCCTCATCAACATTGTCCAAGACAGAAACATTCTATCTGGTCAGGGTACCAATATTTAGCATATTCCTGAAAATAATTAGCACACCAGCGCGCTGACCTTTTTTCCTTTTAAGCACCAATAGCACGTCTAAATATTTATTCAAAAAGATGAAAAAATCACTATACATGCAACATAATCTAATAAGAAGCTGGTTACTTTTTTTTTTAAATTGTTAGGAGCCCCTTTGGACCCCGTTATAATTTTTAGATCACTTTGAAGGTTATCAGTTGTTGAATAAATTACCGTTAGGTTTAGCTGCTAATACCTGCTAACCTGTAATCTACACATCCTCGGAGATAGCTCACAAAATTCATTAAAACCGACGTAAATTCTTTAAATGAAGAGATAATGATCAGTTTTCTTCTACAAAAAAGTGTATTTCTAAAGTACCTTAAATTCTGTAGAACATCTAAAAAGTGGGAAAATTCAAATAAAAAAGTTAAGATAAAAAAAACGACTTTAAAGGGGGTATTACATTTTTCATATTGGAGATCGAAGTAGGTCGCGCTCCGGGACTGACGTGTTTGTGCTTCGCTGCTTGTTTTATCTGCAAATTTTCGAGAAGATTAGATATTTAGTGGAAATTATTGTGTAGTGTTGAACTTTTCACCTTGATAATGATTCGGTCACTAAAGAGTTGATTGCGGTCCAACACGAGGCTTTCGACTGGTGTAAAAACAAAGTGTCCCCGGTGCAGACGGAACCCCGAACATACAGCCTTGCGGCGACAGGAGGAGCTCGAGTTCACCCGCGTCACTCGGAGATGTTTGGTTAATGGTCGTGGAGCGATCATGGTCGACCATCTCCTTAAGAACAGAATGTTATCTGGAGGGTACGCGGACCTGCTCTGGTTGCTCGATGTTACAACCACAGCAATGGAATGTTCTGGAAACCCGGGTGAGCTCTTTCCATTTTCTCCTTTTGTGTCCCATTCCAATATTTTTTGTTTCGATATGTATGTATATGTATGTGTATGTACACTCAGTGGCATGGGAGAGGCCGAGCGGGGTTTTGTTGGCGGAAGACTCCATGTTCAGCCTCCTGTAACTTTGTCAATTGTCAGTGTTTTTGGATGAGGATTTGACAACATTATGCAAAATGTGTGAATCTGGTGTGATCAGGTTTTAGTGTTGATAGGGTTTATAGATTTGAGGTTGTCGTGGCATGTGTGAGGGGAGTCATTTTTGGACGTGAAGATTTCGAGGGTCCGTGTTTCTGTGAGGGGTTGGGTGGCATATTGGAGGTTTCTTCGGGGCTTGTAGGGGTACAGAGGATTGTGTGGGCGGGATTTGAACTGTTTCCATAGAGTGGTTTGGACTGCAGCTGCGTCGGGGTTGACGTACCAGCGTGGGTGTCGGTGCGGGGTGGAAGCCGAGGTGAATTTTATTAATAATACTGTATAACACTGTATACGTAGTTTTCACAAACCAATTCATACTGAATGCCATATTTTCAAAGTTCTTCGTGGGTTACACTAGTTGTTTGGGATATTTCACGCGTAACAAATCATGTGTATTAATAAGATGAATTCACCTCGGCTTTTTTTTTTTTTTTTGCACCGATGTTTCGGCGGGGTCAGTATCGGGTGAGGGGGGGAGGTGCTCGTGTTGGTGTGTCAACTTTGACGCCAGCTGTGGTCCAGACCACTTTGTGGAGGTAGTTCGAGTTTTGTCCACACTGTTTTCTGTATTTTTGTAGGCTGTGGAGGGGTTTTTAGTGTGCTACCTGGGTCCTTCACAGGGGTGCGGATTTTTGGGGTTGCTGTGTCCAGGGATGGCTTTTTTCACATGTGTTGTGATGGCTTCGGGTCTGTAAGTTTTGTCGGCATGAGGTTTTGATCGCATAGGGTCTATGCATTAGTTATTAAGTTGTCAGATTTTCATTTGGAGGTATTGATGGTTGACGGGGAGACAGGAGGTTGAACAACGTGGTTTTTGGGGGCAGGGTTTTGCTCGGCTTTTTTTTTGCTACTGAGTGTATGTGTATGTTTGTGTATGTATACATGTGTATGTATGTGTGAATGTTCATTTAATTTTATAATGCATAATATATATATGATCACATCACTTATCAAGGTGAATCCTGATCCATCGAGCCCTACCCTACTAACATAGAAAAACCTCCTTCCTGTGACCTTTGTGGGGATGCAGAGGTAAACACGGTCCCTAATCAGCAAAGGTCACACTAACTTTCCTTCCCTATTCCCAACTGATTGCAAGGACGTGGCCGGCGCCGTTATTGATTATTAAAGAAATTGAGTCACTGAAACGTGTACAGTGAGAATGGTCGGTTACTCCCAGCCCCATTCAGTTGATTCATAGTGCAATTTCACTGATTCTGATCAATCACGGAGTAGCAACCATCGATACGTGCAGTCAGTCAAGCTAAGCTAAGCTAAGCTAAGGTATTACATTTTTCATATCTTTATCACCCTACAACTTCGTCCAGTTAAGAGATAGAAAGTTTTTATCTTCTACAAAGTTTCATAAAAGGTCCTAATCTACAATGTTTTCATACATGGTTATCGATTTGAACCAGTAATAAAAAAGTATTTATTTTATCTAGGTGTATACACCCCTTAAATCAAATTTGTTAACACAAAAATAAAGTACTACAAAAATATAGAAACATTGTAGAAGACATAAATGGGCCACAGCTAATAGTTTCGCCGCAAATACCCATGTCCCACTTTTTTTTAAATTCGTCCCACTGTGCAGCGCCGCGTAGTGACAGAATCCTAAACTGTTCGCCAATGAAATGGCCTTAACCTAATAAACAACTTTGTTCAAGGCAGTCACATTCTATGTGATTAGTATCACGATCGCTGAAAGGATAAGTAACGATCTTTGAAGTGTTAGTTTTAATTTTCCTAGCTTTTTATTTACAATCGTTCTACAAATACGCTCTTAAATTTGTTTCCTAAAAAGGTTTTTGTTTGTTTATATTGAAGATCTGATAATTTCATATAGCTTCTGAAAGCTTCAGATGGCTTCGGTTTTTTTTTACACGGAGGTACCTTCCACTTTTACTATGAAACATGCATAAACATTTTAAATTGCTTCGATTCTGTTGGCATGTGTTACCTTTCCATGCAAGGCTAAAAATACAGTTTTTTTAAAATTTTGAGTATTTACACCAAAATTGTGATTTATTTTTTAAAACTGCTATATGGTTACTTTTTGCCAAAAACGTGAAATGTGATTCGAATTAGGTCGATAAATTGTTCCGTTCTGGAGTTCTTGCCGAAAACAAACCGTGTTAAAAAAAAAATCGTGTAAAATAAGACCTTATTATTGTAATTGTGTAAGTTTAGCTGGATTTGTAGAAGCTCAACAAGCGTGATTACCTTTGGTTAAGATTGAAACACATAACTCAGTGAACATCTTGAAATCCTAATAATTTATATTTTGACTTTCCCGACAAAGAATTCTAAAACTTGAATTATTGGGTCCCTGTGAAATTTCTAAATATCTTTGATACGAATAGGTATTTTCAGATAACATAATATTTAAACACACAATACTTGAAAACTTTCAAAACTCCCTTGATTAGTTTGGGCCTAGGGCTTTTCAAATATTAAGAATATAAATGTCTCCAAAACCAGTTCTGATAAATACGGTAAAGGAACTCACAATGAACCTCTCAATCCCATGTAAGAGCTATGAAGCAATTTTGGTCACATACAGATATTCGAAGTTCATAATTCGCTAAAGTCCCAAAATTTGTAACCTCATAACCTTCTGTAATCCTCCGCATTCTGCAACTCCGAGCATTATGATTTACTGCAGGCCACGGAAGTAGGCCAATGACACGACTCCATTTTCGCGCTCGTTTCAATATCGCAGTTCAGTTCGAGCCTTCATCATCGAAAACATTGACATGACACGTGAATCGGCAAACATACTTTTGCATATAAAAAGTAATAAACGATACATTAAAAACTTAAAATCGTTCCACAAAAAACGCATTTATGACCCATAAAACTCTGGTCAATATCCACAATAAAATGTTTATGATCCATAAAATTTATCAATGTGATCCATAATTTATACAAAACTTAGCAATAAAATGTCAAAAATGTACCGTTATATATCTAGGGTATGATCAGTAAAATTGTACAGATTACCCATAAACATATAGCGAATGTTCCATAAAAGGTTCAATATCATTCCTTAAAGTTGTAAAATTGATCCACAGAATGTAACATTTGTGCACTAAAATACTTGCACATGACCCATAAATTATTGAAAATGTTCCATAAATAAATTGTCTATGATCCATATAACAATGACTAATAATCTATAAACTCATATAGATGATCCGTAGCAAATTATTTTCATAGAAAATTTTCTCAACTACAATTTTTCCAAACATTGGTTTTCAGAAAAAAAAAAAAAATCAAACAGCTCCTCTGTTAGACACACTATATCGTACAATGTGACATAGTAGCCACGATTTGTTATGCTGTACTCCAAATGCTAGAAATATCAAAGTTGCCTGCTGAGCAGTTGAGGATTGAAGAACTAAGGAAGTAGAAAGCGGTCGATGTTTCCGATATCGTCTTCAATTTAACGACTGATTCAAGCATTTGCCCGGTATAATGCAAACGGAGGATGTTTTTTGTAGTTAGGTCCGACGAGCGATAGCGAGTTGGACGGCAAGCGTTTGCCCGGCATAATTTTATAAAAAAAATCTTAAATAACAGATTGATCAAGCCTTAAATTTGACATGTAGAATAACTTTCCCCATATTAATCTCATTGTTCCTTTATTCATCCTACGATGAATCAAACAATTGGGCAGTTGAAGGATCGGTTTCGTTTTCTAATAATGTTTGCTTACTTTTAATAACAACAACAAACATTACTAACTAATCCTGTCACCTGTCCATTGTTTAATTTCAAGTAGGATGAATTGCAAAGTGATGAGATTAATATTTGAAAATCTCCCTAGTTCTTTACATGCAGGAGTTCTCTTTAACAAATTTATTGGGAAACATGTGTCGCAGTTGCGGTCGTAAAAGAACGTGAAATCGCGAAAGTAAATCAGCTCTTTGAAAAACTGAAAATCTTCTAAAAAGCAATCCTTCTTTAATAGCAACGTTTGAGCCGCATAGCTAAAGAAACGGACATGTTAATAGATCTGAGTAGTAGCGCAGTCAAGGATCGATTTCCCCGTAGCCAAAATTTAAAAAAAATATAAACCCAACATTGTAATAATTCTGGCATAATTTATGGATCCTACATATTATTTTTAATGCCCAAAGTTTATTTCCCATGGGCCATATTTAGAAGTTTGTGGTAAATTTTTCAAAACCATCATGGATCATTGACGATTGGATCAATAATTTATTGAGCATGTGTATATATTTAAGTTCACAAACGTTACATTCTAAGGATCAATTTTACAACTTTAAGGAATGATATTGAACCTTTTATGGAACATTTGCTATATGTTTATGGGTAATCCGTACAATTCTATTGCTCATACCCTAGATATATAACGGTACATTTTTGACATTTTATTGCTAAATTTTATATAAATTACGGATCACATTGATACATTTTATGGATCATATCTATTTTATTATGGATATTGACCAAAGTTTAATGGGTCATGAATACGTTTCTTATGGAATGAATTTCAATTTTTAATGGATCATTTCTTCAGTTTAAAGGTGCAAACTTAGGGCTGCCACGTGAATCCAATCATTTCAATCACGCTCAAATGACATCACCCGATCCAATTTACCGCGTTCAGTATTAGAGTCGCTTAAACACACACACACTGAACACCGTTAGTGGCCTACCCCTCGTTCTTTGTCACAGAGCAATGAGATGGAAACTGGTTAGACCCCTTTCGTTTCTCAAACTTTTTAAATGGACGACCGAGTTTGACGTCACACCATGTCTAACGGAACAATGAAACAGACAACAAATTCACATTGCCTCACCTGTTTGGATCTCGACTGGCCAGTTGGTCACAAAGCGGCGAAGATTGCGGGATGACGGTCAAAGCCAACACAGGCAGCAAGACCGGCAGAAAAACGTCAATGGAAATCGTTAACGGCAAATCGTTCATTAATCGTCTAGCTCCTATTCGTAAAGGTGTGTGTGTGCCAATGCACATCGTTCCGAATGGCAGTGAACAAATCATTTATGGACTGTCAAAAAATAACCAAAGGGGTTGGGGGTTTGATTTCCACATCTCTTTTTTTTAGATCCAATCACGCAATTTGTGCGCCATCTGACGTCGCTTCGTTGCCGCTTGCTGCTTGTTTACCGATTGCTGCCGACGGCCTACAACATTTCTGACACTGAAAGTGAATGATGATGAGATAATTTTTCGCGTATTTTATTGTGTGATCTGGCTCATTACCGGTTCTGTTTTAGGTAAAAGTGTGTAAGGCGTGTGAAGCGTGCGGAATAAGTTTCAATTCGATTAAGGCGGCTGGAAATCGAACGAAGAAGTGAGGAGCCAAAGAATGAGTGTTTAATTTTACGCTCGAGTGTTTCCCAATTCGTAAAATTTGAATTTTATCCGATCAATCGATCGATTGAGTGTTAGTGTTAAGTGAAGTGCCAAACGCGCGCGTTCGGGAAAGCGTGATGTGATGCTTTTTGCGGTGAAGAGAAATTATCGACGACCTTCCAGCGGAGAAAGGGTGAAGTGAAGCGAAGAATAAAAGAAGAAGCGTTTTCGGGGAAGAGAAGGCAGCTGGGAATTTTGAAGGGATTAGGGGAGACAACCCGGCGGCAATGTTACGCTCACCGGCCCACCTGATTGGACATGGGCCGACCGGAGCCGGGCCCGGGGGTGTGATGAGTCTACACAGCCATGCGTCGTCGCCGCCGCACGCGCGGACATCGCTCTTCGATTCCTGCCACCGGAAGATACGGCTGATCGGCGGAGGACCTGTGGCCTTTCTCGGAGGACTAGTAGCGTGAGTACGATTGGGTTGATTCGATGAAAGGGAATTGTATTTTATGTTCTATGCGGCTTCAATATCGAACATTTCATTGCATTATGATTTATCGTGTTTCTGGAAAATGTTCAATGCATCAATTAGCATTGAATTAATTGAAATATTCAACTCAATAAGAAGAATTTTCATAGAATGAGTGTCCCGCATTTCTCTAGCCATTCTTGTAATTCTGCTAAAAAATCTAACTTCATTTACCTCTTAGTTAATTTTTCGAAGCATTACTATCATTTTACAATTCTACTATTGTTTGCTATTGTTACTGATTGCATAACTTTTAAATTCTCAATATAATATACATTTCACTGACGATGCTCCAGACTATTACAAAAAATTAAAATCCTAATTCTCGAATACTTTTTCAAACAGACGTATCTGATTTTGTAAACAAAGAGAGGAAGTTGGATTCTAACGTAAATGTCTCAAAACTCTCAGCACCATCATGGAAAGTAGCATGACGATCATGTTAGAGAAATGTTATTCCTTGTGTTGGTGTTTGTTTACAAAATCAGATACGTCTGTTTAAAAAAGTACTCGAGAATTTTTTTTTAAATGCTTGAAAGACTTTTATGAGCCAGCTCGCGAGGATCGCAACCCTTAATCAATTTTATGTCCTCCAATCCTTCTGAAGTTTTCAGTGTTTCCTTTTTTTAATTCCGCAACTAAGAATGACTGCGAAAGTGGTTTTGACAGACATTTGACTCGTTGAACGTTTGAGATTTGCTGTCTGTATGCGAATGATCATCAGCATTTAGCAGGTACTTTCATGGATGCAATTCTGCAGTTTCTCTCATT
This sequence comes from Aedes japonicus, assembly GCA_034211315.2. NCBI lineage: Eukaryota > Metazoa > Arthropoda > Insecta > Diptera > Culicidae > Aedes > Aedes japonicus. The sequence continues at coordinate 201,351 of JASCZW010003556.1, forward strand.
CTGGCGTCACTCCGATCTGATCTTGATGATCAGGTAGATTAGCAGCAATTCCATAGAACAAAATTATACGATCTCCTCAGGATTTCATAATTATTAGTATTTTTTTTTAAGAGGCCGTGCAATATCGTAGTTGCTACTCCTTTACTAGTGTAATTTCACAGAGAACCACATAGATGGAGCTTGGGAGTAGCTTTACATCTTCAATGTACAAGTTCACTAGTTCATTCTATTTATAGATCAGTACCGGCGCCGGCCACGTCCTCGCGGTCTTTGGGGAGGGAGGAAGAAGGATGATTAGTTTGACAATTGTTGTTATTAGAGACCGTGATCACCACTGCATCTCTACAATTGCCAAAGGAAGGATAGCCGTGTTAGTGGTGAGGCAGGTCATTTTTAGATCATGGATGCACTGTGGTAAGTGAAGCGATCAATGAAAGAAAGCGCCTTCTATTTTAAATCTAGTGGTGATAGAAAGAGGCAAGTGACAAATGGCGAGGAAGGGGACGGGCCTGGGGTTGAACTCCCGACCATCTGCTCAGTAAGCAGAACGGGTAACCCAGCCGCGTTATTGGTAGTTTTGTTCTTTACTGAGCTACCCAGCCGCGTTATTGGTAGTTTTGTTCTTCATCGGAAAATATTCGCCCACATTTTTTTTGAGGGGGGTGGGGGGTGGCCGTTTCTGCGTTAGAGTGGTACAAAAAATTAACTTTTTTCAAAAATTTAAACTTTTGAACCACTGCACAGTGGGAAAATACGGACCCAAATTCCCACAGATGAGACGCCGCTGGATTGGCTGCTTGAAATATATAATTTCTTATGGGAAATTTGCCAAAAAATTGAATGGTGCCATTTTCAGCCTGCGCCGAGCCCAGGAAATGGTCCATTTTACCCCATTTACCCCTAAAGATGTGTCTTTTTGAGTTGGCATCAATGTTACTACAATCGCCGCTGAATGGTTTGCCCGCATAGAATCCTATTTCATATTAAAAACTCTGGGGAATCAAATGGTGCAAGTTTTAATCAGTTCCAAGCTCAGAAAATGGCTTATTTTGCCCTATTTCCCCATTAATTTGAGATTTTCTTGTTCGTACCCTTTCAGTTACAATTGCTGAACAAAGTTTTTAGCTGAAAATAGCCTATCTTACGTGAAAAAGTCTAGGAAATCGAATGGTGTTATTTTTGTTTGGATACAGAATCGATAAACTGTCCATTTTGCCCCATTTAACCCTATCTTTGTGTGTTTTTAAGCTTTTATTCATATATCCACAATCTCCGCTGAATTTTCTACATGAAAAAGACCATGCCGTACGTGAAAAACACTGAGAAATCGAATGGTGCCATTTTCAGCCTGCGCCGAGCCCGGTAAATGGTCCATTTTACCCCATTTACCCCTAAAAATGTGTCTTTTTGAGTTGGCATCAATGTTACTACAACCCCCGCTGAATGGTTAGCCCGCATAGAAACCTATTTCATATTAAAAACTCTGGGAAATCGAATGGTGCAAGTTTAATTCAATTCCGCGCTCGGAAAGTGGCTTATTTTACCCAATTTCCCCATTAGTTTGAGATTTTCTTGTTCGTACCCTTTCAACTACAATCACTGCCAAAGTTTTTGGCTACAAACAGCCTATCTTACGTGAAAAAATCTAAGGAATCGAAAGGTGTTATTTTTGTTTAGTTACAGAAGTTTTCAGGGCGCCCCATGTTTCTTGCAAAATAGTTTATGCATAGCTTAATATACATACATAGCTTAATATACGTAGCTTCTAATATATAAAGAGTACGTTTAAATTATTTTCAGATACGACCTCTAATTATTTATCAAATGAGAATTTTCTTTTTTTCATAGTTCTATATTGGTTTTGGCCATTTTAAGACTTTGGAGCAGCCTTGTTTCATTCGCATATTTAAGAAGAAGTGGAGCAAAATAGGCTACTTTCCGGTTTCGGAACTGAATGAATCCTGCACAGTAGGGGTTTAATGGGGTAAAAAGGACAGTTTCTTGATTCTGTAACTTAACGAAAACAACACCATTTGAATCCTTAAACTTTTTCACGTAAGATAGGCTGTTTTCAGCTAAAAACTTTGGCAGCAGTTGTAGCTGAAAGGGTAAGAACAAGAAAATCTCAAATTAATGGGGAAATAGGGCAAAATAAGCCACTTTCCGAGCTCGGAACTGATTGAAACTTGTACCATTCGATTCCTCAGAGTTTTTAATATGAAATAGGATTCTATGCAGGCAAACCATTCAGCGGCGATTGTAGTAACATTGATGCCAACTCAAAAAGACACATTTTTAGGGGTAAATGGGGTAAAATGGACCATTTCCTGGGCTCGGCGTAGGCTGAAAATGGCACCATTCAATTTTTTGGCAAATTTCCCATAAGAAATGATATATTTCAAGCAGCCAAGCCAGCGGCGTCTCATCTGTGGGAATTTGGGTCCGTTTTTCCCACTGTGCACTGGTGGGCCGATGTTATCAATTAAAATTGCAAAAGAAAGGTTATTAAACAAATTTTTAAGGAAAAATAGACCCTTTACTGCAACATTGATTGTGAAAACATGGATTCTTCTAGTTTTTCAAGGTTTTCATGGTCTCGGGTCCAAAGAGCTCCTTCGTTTTTTATATTGTTTTCTTGAAAGATTGGACATTTTTACATTAACATTTAAACAAATTGGCGGATGTATGTTTTTGAGTTTTTGAAATAAGTTGTTTAAAAAATGCTATGTTTTTAGGTTTTGTCGGCTATCCTTCTACACGTTTTCATTACTTTAAGCAACTTGCTAACCATGCCAACCATGCATTGATATTTAGAAAAAAAGCATTTTTTTGAAAAAAGTTAACTTTTTGTACCACCCTAACCCCAAAAAAAGTCATTTTTTTGTACCAGCCCAGAATCAGCGCCCTATTAAAAAATTTAAAAAAAATACGGGTCGAATATATTTTTTGATAAAGTACAAAATTACCAATGATTATGAAATTCTGAGTGATTGTAAATCTTTTTTCAGTGGAATTACTGTTTGAGAACACGGCTGAGGAGGCGTTTTATGGACCCTGCCTTTTTCTTCCGTTTTGTTTAAGAATTCACAGTATACATTTATTAGGCCCGTACAAATATATAATAAATGAATTTATCTTGTTCATTTATTAATTTGGGTAGCTCAGTCGCGTTTGCCTTACGGAGTCGATAAAAATGCCTGAATTATTCAAAGATTTATTTGAGTTTTGACAAATCTAGTGATAAGCTGGTAAACGCTGCGACTCACCCAGAGTGTTGCGATGCAAAAATTGAAGAAAAAAATGTTTTCAATACCATGCTTATAGACAGCAATTTTCTAAGTGCAATCATTTTTGAAATATTTATCTTGGTTTATTATATTATGTTATAGTTTAGAAAGACACAATTTTCATAAGTTAATCATGATTTTTTTATCTGGTTTTGACCTTCCTAACATTTTGGGGGCAATCCTGACCCATGGCGCAACTTCAATGTACGCTACCTTTTTTTTATTTTCAAACCAATCTGGCTGAAATTTTCTGCCGTTTAATATATTACGGAATTTTATATTTTTGTATTTTTTTTCCAATTTAAGGTGGTTGTGCAAAAAAGTGACACATAAGACATTAGGGTCAATAACCCAGATTTCAACCCTTCGTAGAATTTTGAAATTTTAACTTAGAGTCAATGCTGATGCACCATTTGAAAGGTTCTGGTCTCAGAAATGCACACTGGTTCCGTCAACATTGGCCACCGGGAATCTGCTATTAAAGGAAGGAAGTTTTAGTTTACCTTTGTTAACAGAAATGCATATGAAACATTCCAAACTCATTGTGGAGAAGTAGCGTCTTCATTAAAGTTTCTCAGTGCGTAATGAATCGTCTTTTGATACTACCATATTATTTCCTAATCGTGCTGCAGAGATGGCGCTGCAGTCTTTATTTGCCAAATGAAGCTTGCCGTCTTGGGCAAAGTTTTTTAGTACTCATTTAGTCAGTCTTGGGCAAAGTTTTTAGTATTCATTTGTCGTCTTTTGACATAATCATATTAGTTAAAGATTTTACCACAGAGAATTTGCCGAAAACGACAACTCTCTAGAGCTTCATTTGGCAAAGATGATCGCAGTGCCATCTCTGCGGTAATATTTGGAACTAAAATAAAAATGTCAAAAGACAACAAATGACAAACTGAAAAACTTTGCCGAAGACGTCAACTCTCTAGCGCTTTATTTGGAGAATATAGACTGCACCGCCATCTCTGGGAAATGATCTGGAACTAATAAGACCAAAATTGACATATTATGAAACTTTGTCGAAGACGGCAGCTCTCTACTCTCGTCTGGAATGATTTGCATGAAATTCTGTTCACACATCGAAATTAAAACCTCCTTTCTTTTGTAGCAAATTCCCGGAGGCCAATGTTACTGGAACCCGCTTTTTTTACCCACCATTGTATTTTTGAGACCATAACTTTCGAATGGGGTATAAACATTGTATCTAGGTTGAAATTTCATAATTCTAAAAAGGGTTGAAGTCTGGGTCAATTTTCATCCTAATGTCTTATGTGTCCATTTTTTTAATACCACAAAAAAATATTGAACATATTCCATAACATCGAAAAAAAAAAAGATTCCTTTTTTAAACGAGAATATGAGACGAGAATTCGAAAAAAATGAAACAATGATTCGTATCTTCCTTTTTTGATGACATTTTGACTGAAAGTAGAGACGTGTATTGTTTACGTTGGCAAAAAATCATCTCAATCTGTCATGTGGTTATCGAGATGGCATAGGAACAAGAGCAGATTCGCTAAAAATGATATGCGCCGTTGTGGAAAATCCAACCGCATCCCACAGATGAATCGGAAAACACCTGGGATTCAATCTCTCGACGGTTTTCCTGGTAGTGAAGTCATTCAAGGAGAAGACCGGCTTTGATCAGGCAGCTGCAGAAAATCGAAGACAGCTGATCCGGCGAAGACAAGGAAGATGTTAAATCTGTTCAAGCATCACGATGTGGCGTAAAGTCTGTCCACGTTAAATTTCGGACACCAAAATAATAGCAGCAAAAAAAAAAAATGAAACTTAAATCAACAAAAACAATTGTTTATTTCACAAAACAAGAGTTTTATCTACATTAGAAACAGTGGATTAAGATGATAATCCTTCTTTCTGTAAAATTGTGACGATTCACCATTTTCTCTTAAAATCATCAGTACCATTTGCTTTCTTCTTAGTTTCGAAGAGTTTCCTATTCGGTGAACTTCTGGACAGTTTGGTCGATTAGCTGTTTTGGCACGTATTTGATCTCTTGAACCTTATGCCATTCCAGGACGGATTTCGCATAGTGGCATGAGGCCAAATCATGCCAAACAGAGCTGGAGAGTCGTGGCTTATGATAAACGGTAGCAACCGCTTTTTCAGACATTTTTTTAGTACACATCCTTATTGATAGTGCCGGTAGAGACGACACTTTTAGGTTTTGAACTACAACTACATATGGCCTGCCAAATCAAATACTTCTTTTGGACCTTCCTTATCCAGAAATGTTCTGCGATAGCGTTCCTTTGCATTGTGATATAAAAAAACCAGACCCGGAAGCTGTTTAAAGTCTCGAATTCGTATGTTTCGTCGTGTTATGGTACAAGAAAATGTTTTCTAAAAATTCGTGTAAAGCTCCTTAGTACGTCTTTTTGCAGTGAAATTTTGCTTTTCATCACGGTTGGGCACTTTTTTCACTTTGTACGCCTTAATTTCTTGCCTCTGGTTCACTTTTCGTACGTATGACTTTGACTTCCTAACTTTGCAAGCCACAATTTGCACAGAAAGTCGTGTCCATTTTTCGGGAACATACTTTTCGATTTGTTCCACTTTCAACCTTCCGATTCACGGTCAAGCGCTGGTCAAATGATTTGCAAACACAAAACACGGTACTTTTCCGCGCCAGGAAGCTGTACCCAGAGTGGCTGACGAAACCGAGGTGCGTCGTGATGGACAACGAGAATTACACCAATTTGGATTCGAAACCACTGCCAGGGCAGGAGTTTTACGTTACCACGTCACGGTTGGTCGTTCGTAAAGAAGTAAAGAAGAAGAAAGTGGACAAATTCACCAAAAAGTTCTTGGTTTGGCAGACCTTCTGTGGATGTTGAGAGATGAGTCAGCCATACATCACGATGGGTACCACGAATGGGCAAATCTATCGAGACGAGTGCCTCCCGAAGCGCCTGCTGGCCTTCCTGCGATCTCACAGCGGCGAGACGCTATTTTGGTCGGATTTGGCATCCTGCGACTACACGCGTTTTGTGCTAGACTAGTAAAGAAATAAAAATGTTGTTTCTGTATCAAAAGTATCAAAAGTACCCACAGTACTTGCCGGAACTTCATTCGATTGAGAATATTTGGGCCATCAAAAAGGAAAAATATCAAAAAACACCTAAATTATTCTAGACCGAGGTTTTGAAGAAACACTGGGTAAAAGTATCAAAAAAGTCGGCCCCATTGTAGCATTTGTATTTTTTTATTTGTTTCGAGTAAAGCTATGTCCTTTTAGAATCCGGAATAATATGTATCTCGGTAACGGATTGACGTGCAAAAGTTTAATACATCAAAACAAAGTTAATTAAGGAAAATATCAATATCAATACAAATCATTTCTCTTCGTTTCTAATTAAAATTCGCATTTTCTTCTTTATTCCTCCCATCAAACGCTGCACACTTCCGGAGTCAACTTCCTTGGCACATTTGTTCCACATTTTGGTCATTTGAGTTGCGTCACGAGCCGTTTTTCCGCTTTTCTTAAGCTTCTGCTTCATTATTGCCCAAAATCTCTCGATGGGCCGGCACTGCGGGCAGTTGGGTGGATTTATGTTATTATCGCGGTACCACTAGGACCTTTATGGGCTTTAATGAAAGGTAGTACGCGGATTTTGAGGCAGCCTTCCTTGTACAGCTTCGAGTCCATCGTCTTATTCGTCACGAACACTTTGGGCTTTGCTCCGCAGCTGCATATGCCTTGCCAAATCATCAGTTTTTTGGCAAATTTGTCCATAAAAGCAAACTTAAACTTCGCAGGAACATCTTCTCGTGCCGTTGCCATGTAGAATTTTTGGCCAGGTAGTTGTCCGAATTCCATTTCTGTCCGATGAGCAGAAATCCTTGGTGGAATTCTTCGAACAGTACTGCGAACAGCAGCGTAAATCGCCCAAAAAGATTTCATTATCTGATAGTCAAGGGTTTGCTCTGACGGTTCTCAACACCTTCTGGTTCAGCTTGTAATCATGTGTTCCACTACGGCGTTTACCTTGAGTCACTCGATTCACGCTCTTTCGCTCCCTGAAACGTTTGAGCACATCATGCACGGTTTTCAACGTGTTTGCGATTTTTATTGCGGACCACGTTGGATTATCAACGTTGGTGTGCAGATTTTTTTTACTCCTCTCCTCGGCTTCCATCTGGAATAACTTTTAACTCACTGCACGAAACACCGTGAAATTTATACCACAGAAAGTGGGTGCCTAGGTTAACAAACTGCTGTAAAAATCTTGCTGCTGCTACACAATAAGTGATTCCGGATTCTAACTGGACAGAACTTTAAAGTCTTTACTATCGTGAATCAGCAAAACAAAATGCTAACTTACAATGTATAATGCGTCTAAGGGTTCGATATAGGTATGAATGCGCCCGCAAAAACAAACTGAATAGAATTATTTGAGGATCTTCGGTTGCATCTGAGTCAAATGGGCACTCACACTGAGTTTAAATTTACGGCCGGGTTCAGCTATACTGTAGTAAAGAGAAAGATATCGAAAACTATCGACGAAAACAAAATACATGTTGTGGGAAAACTAATTCAAATGACAAACAAATTCCTTTAAATTCCGCCTAAAAAGGTTATCTTTTGAAAGATTGTCCTTTTTTCGTCTGTAACATGAAGACTTAAAAAAAAGAAGATCAAATGAATTGTTATTTTGAATTACCCTGGTTTTCCGATTACATTCGTTCTGAAAATACGCTTTTAAAAGTATTTTTAAGAGAAGCGAAAGTGCATGTGGATCGAAGTTTTCTTAAAAATATGTTTAGTATTTGGAATGGACTCACCATGGACTCGATGAAATTTAACTTTTACGTTGTTCTTTGAAAAACTTGAACTCTTTAGGGCTATGGGCGGCATGCCCAATATTTCTGTGTTTTTGGAACAAAAATTCTTTTGCTGATTGCCGCATTAGAACACGTTTTCTAGTTCTCGGTGACTTTTAGGACTATTTTTGTTCGTTTTTTTCCGTAAGATTTTATATAAAATAATTGTACTGGCTAAGCATAGCATTGTTTGGCTAAGCATAGCCCTTTGTTAGAAAGAATTATTTGAATAGGTTAAGCCCCGATTTGCCCTTGTCCAGATCACACCAGCAATAAATAATTCACATTAATTTGAATGGTTCAGCTGAAAACATGTCAATTGAAAAAAAAATTTGAGAAACTCGAAATGGTTGACGATTGATTCTTGCATTTGAGAACTTTCCTCCCAAGCGAATCATGCAATTCCAACCAGCCACCCAGTGGCAGACATTCGATCCGATCCCATGCCTGGCGTTGAGAAATGATCTTTATAATTATCCCTGTTCACATTATTGCCTTATTTATTGATCCAGATTTCG